>JBBBDQ010000293.1:5205000-5332500 GCA_037127315.1 Ascarosepion bandense
TCCCGTGCCTTGAGCGCCTACTGAATATTCAAAACGCCTTGGGTATGAAGACAAACTATTTTCGGGAGCAAGGCCTATGGTTTAAGATCGTAGAACCACCTCTTAATTGTTGCTGCTCCCAGATCCACCCTGACCCGGGGTAGTAGCCTCTGTTAGGGTCCCACCTATGGTTGGGCGCTCATGTCTTGAAAGAGACATGACTGACTGAGCAGAAGAAGGTTCCCATTACATTCTGCCAAGCCTATAAAACCCAGTCAGTTCTGTTATTTAACAAATAACTGGAGGGGAGAGGCGAATTAATACCTTTCCCAAGCATATTTGCGCCTAAATGAATGAGAGAAATTCAACTGGAATTCGAACTCGGCTCTCCGATTTCTCGTTCCGAGTCCATATCCACTGCACCGCAATGCGCAATATGAAAGCATAGAAATAGACTTTTATAGTAAAAATACCAGCAATAGATGTTTTAAAAAATGTTAACAACAAAGCATTTAATTTTTTCTTTTATATATATATATATATATATATATATATATATATATATATATATATATATATTATGGTTTCACGCCAAGAAAAGCAGGAATGTCACTGGTGCGCACGGTGTTAGAGTGTTAGAGAGAAAAAAATAAATAAAAACAAGGTACAGAGGATGCCGAAAAAAGGATGGAAATTTAATGGGATTTGGTGAGGTAGATGGGAATTAGGAAGGTAGAAGATGACAACTGATGTTGCATTTAAACTTTTGTTGATTGTAGCTATCAGAGAATCAAGTCTACATAACAGGCGGCAAGTTAGAGAAAAGAAACTGATGAATTAGAAGTGGTGGTTCCATTTAACTATTTTGACTGTAAAAGAGCGGAACCCTGATGTTATTCTACTAGTACGACTAAATTCATGTGGTCGGGCACCAGAAAAAAGAGCTCGTCATCGCAGAAGCCGTGAAAATATTTGTAGAGGAGCCACATCCGGTCGGTGAAAAAATGGCTGGAAGCAAACATCCAAGTCAGGATCAAATACATTGCAGATCTCCTTTTGGATTTTGTCGAGATCCTCAAGATGAATAACAGGAGCATCCGACCAGATATGGCAACAGTTATTCAATGCACGAACGAATGGTAGCAATACATTTGACTTTCGACAAAAAAAAAAAAAAAACTTTTTATAAAAATACGTCAAAGAAACCTGATCTATAAACCGAATTCTTGCAAAGAATAAATATTCTGTTCATACGGACCTATTCTAAGAATACTGTCGGAATTAAATAAACCATTGATATGTCGTAAAACAAAATAAAGCAAACCATACTGCAAATAGAACTTGTACATACATATCATCGCAAAAAGATGCTGGAAAATTATCGGTTCTCTGTAACGCCCTAGTAAGTATCTGACATCTGCTATCCTATACATTTACAAGAACCAGATCAGGCCGAGAATGGAGTACTATTCACATATGAAAGCAGGAAGTACAAAGTCTTCACATTCCCGTCTAGACAATTCCTTTCCCGTAGACGAAACGTCACTGTTCGATCGCTATTTCCGTAGAAACTTTTGAGCCGGACCTCATTCCTTAGTCCCATCAATTTTAACACTCGGGGTCTTCAATGCCAAGCATATTGTAACGAACTGCACTCATTTCGTTTGTATTCTATTGGTGAGATGTAAATTCTACTGAAACAGCTTCTTGCAAAGAATTGCGGTTTTGTGGAACTAGGAAAATGATGTTTTCCCGATCGCCACAATCTTAACCTGATCAAGTCCACGGTTAGCTGTCATCCTCACACATATGCCCATAAACTATTAATCTGCAACAGTCTACCTTGAGTGGTTCTTTGGTCTTGTACAGGATGAACACAATTGCAACAAAAACAGTATTTACACACGAACAGACGTTACTCCAATGGAAATACATCTGTTAAACAAAAACAAAAGCTTATACGAATCCGTATGCTAGGATATATAAGAAGGAAAGAAGGGTTGGGAGAATTTGACACCCATAGAATATACTTAAACTGCTAGTAACCTATCGCGCAAACTTGGGTAAGTGGATGAAAAACAAAAAACAAGAAGTGAGTGGAATACTGAACAGATAAATATCACGAAGAGTTTCAGAGAGCGCCCGTGCCCGAAAGAGACAAGGGATCCATTTGGAATTTGTGAGAGCTACATCTTACGCTTCAATACCAACGGTAAGTTTAATATATATATATATATATATATATATATATATATATATATATATATATATATATACCTGTGTCTGTTCTAGCTATTTATTCATATAATCCATTTTATTCTAATCTATCTATCTATCTATCTATCTATCTATCTATCTATCTATCTATCTATCTATCTATCTAATAATAACTATAGTAATTATAACAATATTAATAGTAAGAGAAATAATTCTGCTAATACTAGTAATAGTTATATTATAATTTAGATCGTCTTGAAAAACCCACCAAGAACGAACTCGGAGGGAAAAGAAGGGGAAGTAAAAAACAAACAAACGAAGTACAGGAACAAAAAGTCAAATACTCGTAGGTAAAAAAAAAAAACCAAGACGAAAACCCTAACACTAAAGCGCTCAATACGAAAGTAGAGCAACAAAGAGCCAATTTACCCTGACGAGCCGAAGGGTGAAACCTAGGTAGGTTTGTTGGCTCTTGCATAGATTTTATGTCTTCCATTTATCTATCTATCTATCTATCTATCTATCTATCTATCTATCTATCTAACTTTTATGATTATATTTTTCAATTTCATGTTTAAGATTCGGTATAAACCAAATTGCATTATTTTTTTTTTTTAATCATTTCACCCCGAGCAAGGCAGAAACGCCACTGATGTGCATGGGGTTACATAAATGTAAAAAGATTAATTAGAAAAGAGTGAGGAGTACAAACTAGTTAGAAAGGAACAATAGAAAGCTGAGAAAGCATGTGCGATGACAGATACATAGGTGGAGAGAAAGGGAAGGTTATACAGGGGAGGGGAGAGAGCTAGAGGCCAGTGGTTAGTAGATGAGTATTGACTTTGCATTTAAATTTCTGGAGGTTGTAGCCGTCAGGAAAGCAAGAATACGGGAGTGAGTTCCACAGGGGGGAAGTGCGAGAGAAGAAGCTGCAGGAGTAGAATTGTCGTCTGCATTTGGCTAACCTGACTGTGAATGGGTGGGACCCAGTTGCCAGTCTGGTTGCACGGGTAAACACCTGTTGAGGAGGCATCAGTGACTTAAGCTCATCCGAGCAGAAGCCATGAAAGTATTTATAGAAGAGACAGAGAGAGGCCACATTTCGACGATGGGGAAGTGGCTGCAGTCGAGTCGCCAAATCAGTACCTATCACATTACAGACTTTCCTTTGGAGCTTGTCAAGAACACTGAGGAGAACGGCAGGGGTACCTGACCATAAATGGCAGCAGTACTCCATGCACGGACGGACGGTTGACTTGTATATATGCAGGATGGATTCAGGTGGAAAAAACATCCTGGATCGACATAGAGACCCAATCTTCTTAGCAGTAGATTTTGCTATGGATTCAATATAGTGGTTCCATTTGAGGTCTGAGGACACGGTAAGTCCGAGGAGGTGTAGTGTATTACTCTAAGGGAGAATCACTTGGTCCATGCTTATGGGAGGCAGAAGAGGTTGCCTGTAATGGTTGACAGACAACAGCTTGGTCTTAGATGAATTGAAGTTGACAAGCCACTTCTTGTCCCAGTTCACCACAGAGTGTAGATCCCGTTCAAGGTCAGCAGCGAGATTATGTCTGTCCGCCACGACAGGTTTCTTACTGGAGCGGGAGTACATTTAAAAAATTAAAAAATGGAATCCAATTTATCATTTATAGCGAATATCAAGGACGCGAAAAGCAAAAATAAAAATTAAAATCTAGAAATGGTTAGATTCACATTATGATTACATAGCGTATGAAATTCCTAGTCGTGCTATAGACATAGGATAACACACACACACATATATATATATATATATATATATATATATATATATATATATATATATATGAGATTGTTCTATCTATTTATGTCTGTCCTACATATTGATTCATATAATTTCTTTTTTTCATTCTACTCTATCTATCTATCTATCTATCTATCTATCTATCTATCTATCTATCTATCTATTACGCTTTTTATTTTAAATTTCATGATTAAATTTCAGTTTTAACCAATTTAAATTATATATCTAATTAATTAAAAGATGCCATCCCAGATTTATAATTCATAAAGAATATGATCAATGCTATAATGAACCTAAAATAAAAATTCAAATCCAGGAACGGTCAGATGCACCTGATGATTGCATCGTGTATGAAACTCCGTGTCGTGCTATAGACATAAGATAATATGTATATTTATTAACAGATGTATATATGTGCGTGTATGATGTTGTAGATTTTGTATGCCATATATATATATATGGAGAGAGAGAGAGAGAGAGAAAGAGAGAGAGAGAGAGAGAGATGTGTGTGTGTGTATATATATGTGTGTGCATGTTGACTTAAAAGATCGGAGAATACGGTGATAGATGCCAAGCATTTCTATGAAAATAAACACCAGGAATGAATTACGCATTGCCTCTGCCTTTGGGTTCAAATACAATATGTCTTTTTATATTTGAGTGTGTCTGCATGTTTATGCTTGTATTTATCGGTATATGTATAAGTTTACATATCAAATTATGGATTAATTTTTATTAACAGAGACATTCCCTTTACTCGAAAAATAAAAATAGACAGCGAGCAAGCAACGTCGCGAGGTTTGCTAAATCTAATGTTAAAATGAACGCAGGATAATACTTGTTAAGTTTTAAAGATTCTTGGTTCTCCGATATGTTCTCTCATAAAATAAATATTTTGCTTACAGAAATGATTCTATTTTTATTTATTTATTTTATTTATTTATTTTAATTTTGATTCACCTGTATTCATTTTCTGGGATTCTGACTGTTAGGGATTTTTTCCCCACATATAAAACATATATAAATGTTTTAGAAACTGATGTTTCAAAAGCAAAAAAACATGATTTATTTTCTACTATTTTGAAAATTAATGTCAATGATAATTTTAGACAAAAGAACTTTGCTCAACAGCTTTATCATAAACTGAGTACAAGAAAAAAGGTTTTCTCTTCTGTTTAGTTTTCAGTTCAAGCCAAAAATGAAACGACTAAAGCCGTTCCAGCTCTCACCACAGAACCACAGAACGAAAGAGATGGATAGATAGATAGATAGATAGATAGATAGATAGATAGATAGATAGATAGATATAACACTATGAATAGACTGAATCTATCTATCTATCTATCTATCTATCTATCTATCTATCTATCTATCTATCTATCTATACGGCGAAACAGATATGTCTGCGGATGACAATATATATATATATATATATATATATATATATATTCCTGGTCTTTATAAAGAAGTACATATATACTCATACGTATATACAAGGTGCGAATGATAAATTCTCGTTTCAATTGAGCAAATAAGAAAGTAACAATGAAATCTCATTTTAACAGATATTTGTGTGTGTGTGTGTGTGTGTGTGTGTGTGTGTGTGTGTGCAAGAGAGAGAGAGAAAGCGAGATAGTGTGTGATGAATATATATATATATATATATATATATATATATATATATATATATATATACCCAAATAGATAGATAGATAGATAGATAGATATCCTGTAAATAAATATTATAAAATAATCAACTTCATTTTAAATAGTGTTTACATTCCTTTTTATTTTATAACCCGATTCACTTTAAATGAATCACGCATTTTACAAATCTGTATAGAAATTGGTTAGATACACACGCATTTTATTTTAAGGATTCTGTAAAAAGCAAAATGTCAATTTGATACTTACAATATTTTTTATCCTTATTTATTAGCCATATTCATATTATTTCAAATATTTTTATTTCTTTCGCAATGCAGACATTATTCGTTATCCGAAAAAAAAAAAATAAAGCTATAAATTAGTGTAAAACATTAATTGTAAAATATTTCATTGGGTTTAGAACATTCGCGCCAAATCAATAATGATAGCCCTGATATCAGGACTGAGTGACAAATAGAAGAGAGAAAGGAAGCAGAGAAAAAATATTCAAACGATAAAAATGAGATTTTGTTCCCTCCTATTCTGTTTCAGGTTCCCATATTTCATTTTTTACATGCTACCGTAGATAATTTACAGCCGTACTTAGTTTTTTTCTATCTTACATCTTGAGATACTTTCTTTATCTTTTCCACCTCCCACTATCTATCTATCTATCTATCTATCTATCTATTACAGTCTGATTCATTCTATCTATCTATCTATCTATCTATCTATCTATCTATCTATCTATCTATCTATTACAGTCTGATTCTATCTATCTATCTATCTATCTATCTATCTATCTATCTATCTATCTATTACAGTCTGATTCATTCTATCTATCTATCTATCTATCTATTACAGTCTGATTCTATCTATCTATCTATCTATCTATCTATTACAGTCTGATTCTATCTATCTATCTATCTATCTATCTATCTATCTATCTATCTATCTATCTATCTATTACAGTCTGATTCTATCTATCTATCTATCTATCTATCTATCTATCTATCTATCTATCTATATTACAGTCTGATTCTATCTATCTATCTATCTATCTATCTATCTATCTATCTATCTATCTATCTATTACAGTCTGATTCTATCTATCTATCTATCTATCTATCTATCTATCTATCTATCTATCTATCTATTACAGTCTGATTCTATCTATCTATCTATCTATCTATCTATCTATCTATCTATCTATTACAGTCTGATTCTATCTATCTATCTATCTATCTATCTATCTATCTATCTATCTATCTATCTATTACAGTCTGATTCTATCTATCTATCTATCTATCTATCTATCTATCTATCTATCTATCTATCTATCTATCTATTACAGTCTGATTCTATCTATCTATCTATCTATCTATCTATCTATCTATCTATTACAGTCTGATTCTATCTATCTATCTATCTATCTCTATCTATCTATCTATCTATCTATTACAGTCTGATTCTATCTGTCTATCTATCTATCTATCTATCTATCTATCTATCTATCTATTACAGTCTGATTCTATCTATCTATCTATCTATCTATCTATCTATCTCTCTATCTATCACTGTCTGATTCTATCTATCTATCTATCTATCTATCTATCTATCTATCTATCTATCTATCTATCTATCGCGTTTTATAACTAAACTAGATTCACTTTCACAAGAAAAAATCACGATGCGCGGACAAAATGATGGGAACCAGAGGTTTTAATAATGTTTTGCATTTGTATAGCAACGATATTAACTAACTTTTCTTTTTCGATATGAAGAATACAACACGAGGCGTTACATGTTTATTCTCATGCTTATATATATATATATATATATATATATATATATATATATATATTCTTTCTCATTTTACTTTTATTCCCGGTCTTTATACAGACGTGTATATATACTCATATGTATATACAAGGGGCGAATGATAAATTGTCGTCTCAAAGCAAAAAAGAAAGTAACACTGAAATCTTATTTTAACAGATATTTATATATGTGTATGTGTGTGAGAGAGAGAGAGAGAGATATATATATATAGATAGACAGAGAGAGAGAGTGTGTGTGTGTGTGTGTGTGTGTATTTCACAAAAATGTCTTGAAAAACTAAAGTCTGATTTCTTTTATAATCATTTTATAATCCTTCTAGCCCAATCAAGGCAATACTGCCGCTGGTGCGCAAGGGGTTGCATAACAGGAGAGTGATGAGAAAGAGGAACAAGTTACAGGGGTGTCAGAGAACGGATAAGTTATAGATGAGAACACTGGTGTGAATAGGGCTGCATGGGTGTAGAATGGAAATGGAGAAGTACATAATACACAAGTTGTCAGGGAAAAGAAGAGAGTCAAGAAGATTAGAGATGGCAACTGATATTGCATTTAAGTTCTTGGAGATTATAGCTTTCAGGGAAGCAAGTATACGGATGGAAATCTACAGGCGAAAAGTGCGGGAAAAGAAGCTGGTAGAGTAGAAGGGGCTATTACATTTGATCAATTTCACTGTAAATGGGTGGGACCTAATTGCTAATCTAGTAGTTCGGGCAAATTCATGCAGAGAGGGTACCAGGGAGCTAAGTTCATCGGAGCAGAAACCGTGAGAGTATTTATAAAAGGGACTGAGGGAAGCCACATTACGTCGGTGAGAAAGTGACTGGAGTTGAGCTACCAGGTCGGGGTCAATTACATTTCAGATTCCCCGTTGAATTTTGTCACAAAGCCGCACAATTCATTCACTAAAATCGACACTGGTTTCAACGGGGGCCTACAGATGACTTCGGAATATCTTGTGACTCTGGATGGTCTACTTGTTTAAGTTAGTTAATAATAAACAATGGGGTTGCAGTTGAGTTGAATGGGCAGATGTAAGAGGTGATGTGTTGACGGAAATTGTCTGGGAGCCATGACAGGGATCTCCTGTTTGTGTGGAATGGTGCCGTGTCCTGTTGCCAGACATAGGGTTTAATAGCAGCCACCCGCTGGACCCAGCGCAGCACTACCGTCACAAGGCTCTTGATGTAAGCCTTTGTGTTGAGCCTGAGACCCTAACTAATAAATTCGGAAATTCTGTTTTTATCAGAACGACTGAAATTTTCGAGATGTCGTAAATTCGTAATCACCATTACACTCATCCATCTATTTCAGAATCTCCTGCAATATCCTGAAATTCTCATTTAAATACTCTGAAATTTTCGTATTGAATTGCTAAGCATTAAAACACTCCATTTCCAAATTTCTCTTACAAATATTTAAACTAAATATATCAGTAATATATAAGTTTTAATAAAAGATAGATAGATAGATAGATAGATAGATAGATAGATAGATAGATAGATATTTTACAAATTTCAACCAGTAGCAGTTTAACTGCCTGCTCAGTTATATACGATATACACTTTATATATATATATGCTAATATTACTGTTATCACACACATATAAAATATTTATTTAAATAAATACTGTTTAATAAGTAAATAAATGTTAATTAATAAATAAATTAATACTGTTAAATGAACAAACTGTTTATTAAATAAATAAAAACAGTGAATCTACTCAAATTTACATTGAAAATAACCTTTAAGCAAATTTTATAGATAGATAGACAGACAAACAATGTGCTTGCCACAACCTTGATGGCTTCAAATCGCAGTGTCTAATTCCAGTGCACCATCGATAGATAGATAGATAGATATGAACAGACAATAAGAGATAGATAGATAGATAGATATTGTATATTTAGGTAGCAATACCTATTTTATACAATTTTCTTTGAAAATACTGACAAGGTCAGTCAGTTAAGTGCCATGCGCGATACACGCTTGGGCGATCATGTCTCGAAAGAGACATGACTGACTGGGCAGAAGATTATCCCGTAGTAGGTTGCCATTGCTTTCTGCGGTAGACTGGTTGCCGACCAAGGCTATAGAACCCAATCTGTCCTATTATTTAACCCATAACTGGAGGGAATAGACGGATTAATACCTTTCCCAAGGGTATTTGCGCGTAAGTGAATGCAAGGAATTCAACTGGAATTCGAACTCGGTTCTCCGATTTCTCGTTCCGAGCCGATATCCACTGCGCCACAACGCACATCCTTGACCAGTTATTGCTGTTAATTTTTTATGTCATTACAATTTTTTTCATAGTTGATACTGTTGAATGTTGTCTTATTTTATTTTTTGATAAAAATGCTTCCATTTTTGCCTTTTTAACGTGAATGATGCTATTATATTCGAGTTATCGACGAGTATTTTATGTATATAATTTGGTAGTTTTCCAGGTATATTTAAATGATACCTAATAGAGCTATTATCAGATAGACGTAACGTGAGTCTTCTTGTTGAACATGTAGTAGTATATCCAATGTAACTATTTATGAATTTGGATTGATCTAGAAAATAGTTCATTAAAGGATTGTAAATTCTTTAATAATATTGGCTCGCTGTAATTTAGATTATACAGGTGAAGTATTATATATGGCAATAAATTTAACGGTTTTAAATCTTGTGCAGATGATAATTAATTGAATGTTCTTGTTTATATATATAGATATATATATATAAAATGATGAACTGCGGCATCTTCAAAGAAAATGCCCGCCTAGTCACGTTCGCTTCTGATCAAGTATCTCTTTCGTGCATAACCCCCAAATTGATTTGCCAAGCCGGCTTTACATGAATTGTTACACAAGTGATAGACAAACAATGAGCTTACCACGACCTTGATGGATTCATATCGATATGTCTGATTCCTGTACGCATGTGCCTTTTCAGTTTTATTCATATCTTGCCACACTGCGTGCAGGCTGTGACACTCTGTGTCTGGGGAATGTCAAAACCGTCTTTTCTTTATTTGAATTCACATGATACACCCAGCCAGCTTTTGAAAAAGTATTCGCTGACAGAAATCGCGTGTCCAACTATTGATACACTCGTCGAGTCGTCAGGACATTCAAAGTCGCCGATTCAACTTTTTGTGTTCCAGACGATATTCTTCTGACAACCGTCTCTTATTTGCACTCTCCATCCAGTTCTATCTAATAACAACTCCTCCCAATTGTTGATGTCAAGCGCCAGCCTTTTTAGCTTGTTCTTGGTACAGTCTTTGTATCTTCACCTTGGTTTGTGCCAAAGATGCTTTCCGATACTCAGCTCACCATAGAACAAATATTTCGAGAGTCTACTTTCCTTCATTCAAATTTTGTGTCAGGTCCATCACTTTCTTTGTTACTAGAGCCTCTCTGCTATGGCAGTTGACACTGTCCGGAGATCCTTTCCCATTTGACATTCAATATGCGTCTTAGGCGTTTCTGCTTAAAACGCTCAAATATTTTTATATGCTTGTTGAATAGTGTTCAGGTTTCGGAGGCATATAGAAACGCTGTCAGAATGCAAGCTCTATACGCACACACTTTGGTACGGGAATGTCACGAGCTACCCATACATTTCTTTCCAACTTTCAGATCACAGAAGCTTTCTGGGTGCGTAAATATACTTCGGCTTCCATTGAGTCATATTAAGTAATTGTGCTGACAAGGTAAACGAACTTCTCAACTAACCTTAATCTTGTTTAATGAACAAAAGATATCGGGCTCGATATATGGCTTTCCGGAGTCAGAAGTAAACATTGCCTCGGGTTTTTGTGAGGCTTATCTTGAGACCAAATGCTGCGCATGAGGAAGAGAAACGGTCTATAATATACTGTATGCAACAGTCTATAAGCTAAGAAGTCAGCGTCTTCTGCATAGAGTAGCTCTCCAATCAAAATTTGGATAAGTTTTCAACTTGGTAGTGAAACTTCTCAGATCGAAAACCCTTCCAGTGGTTCTGAAGCACAAACGGATGCCTTGAAAAGCATGCACAAGTAGAGTAGCGAAAAAGATAGAGAAAAACGTGATATCATCCTTGATATTACTCTGATTTATACCATTGTCAACAGGGATTTCCCTTGAGAGTTGTCCACTGAAAGTAACCAAGGCTTTTTTTTTGTGAATGAACCTTAGTGAACATCCTACCTTCTTGAGTATTATTCAGAGAGCATCCCGGTTGGCAGTAACAAAGGCTTTCGTCAAATTGACAAATACGTGATAGAGGGGTATGTTCTGCTCAAAACATTTCTCTTGAATCGGTAGTGCAAAGAAGATCATGTCAACCGTCTCTCTCCCACCTCTGAAACCACTCTGCGATAGCTACAGGACAGATATCTTCTTCCAGCTTTCTGGAAGTAATATTTTCGTGAGAACTTTCCTAACAGCCCCCAACAAAGTGATACCTCGATAGTTACCACGCATAGATTTTTCACCTTTCCCTTTGAGTAAGAAGTGCAGAATACTATCGATCCAGTATTGTGAGACCGAGGTCTCATTCTAATAATCAATAACGAGATTTGTTATTTCCGTCATGTTCTGACTTTCAATCTTCAGTAATTCGACCGTGATTGCGTCTAGACCAGGTGATTTACCAGAGTTAATTTGTTTGATTGTCTGTCTGACTTCATCAAGAGTAAGTTGACGATCTTTATATTGCCCAATGTCGCACTGTGGCAGACTCTCTATAATGCTGTAATCGACAAAAGATGAATTATCAAATCGGTATATGAAATGCAGGATGTGCGTTGTGGTGCAGTGGATATCGGCTCGAAACGAGAAATCGGGGAGCCGAGTTCGAATTCCAGTTGAATTCATTGCATTCACTTACGCGCAAATACCCTTGGGAAAGGTATTAATCCGTCTATTCCCTCCAGTTATGGATTAAATAGTAGGACAGATTGGATTCTATAGCCTTGGCTGGCAACCATTCTACCGTAAAAAGTAATAGCAACCTACTGCGAGATAATCTTTTGCCCAATCAGTCATGTCTCTTTCGAGACATGATCTCCCAAGCGTGTTTCACGTATGGCACTTAAGTGACTGATATGAAATGCTCTTCCTTTTGTTGAGGTATTAATTTTAGTTCTTTGGTGGTATTATCGTTGTCTTTTGACTTCAGAGAGGTAAATAAGAATGATGGTGGACCAAAGGCTTGATGGATCAAGGAATAAAACAATTTAGATACTTTAGTGTTGAAGGATTGTTGAATATCGGTGGCCTTGTTCCACCACCAATCATTGTTCATCCTACGTAATACACGTTGTAGGGCTGACTTGTGATCCTTGTAAGTTTCCACAGAAGCTGTTTGTTGCTTTTCAAGAATCTGGTTAACTAGCCATTCATATAGAATGTGCTTGTTTGATGTGAATGTTATTGTCATCAAACCAATCGTGGTGTTTCCTGGTTTTGAAACCAAACACATCGAACCCTACTGAATATACCTGGTCTCGAAAGTTCTCCCAGGTGCTTTTAAGGCTATCAGGTTTTTCCACTACTGTTGCCCATATAACTGCACGCCTTAACTTGATCGCATCAATTCGTTTCGGTGATTTCACTCCATCCATACAAATTCTCTTACGAATACGCAGCTTGAACTTTGCATGTGCTAATTTGTGATCAGTTCCACATTGTTTTTTTTTTTTCGTTTCACCACAAGCAAGGCGGTACCGCCATTGATGCGCAAGGGGCTACAACGTTTAGACTAGAAAAGAGTGAAGAAAAAGACGAACCAGTTACAAGGGGTGTCAGAGAAAGGACAAGAGAAGGCTGGGAAGACAGTTGCGAAGGTAGAGAGAAAAGAAAAAAACAAGATATACAGAGTGATGTAGAAAGAACTGGAGTCAAGTGGATAAGAGATGGATATTGACATTGCATTTAAATTCCTGGAGGTTGTAGCTGTCAAGAAAGCAAGTATAGAGAAGGGAGTTCCACAGGCAGGAAGTGCGAGAAAAGAAGCTGTTGGTGTAGAATTTTCTCATGCATTTGGTTGATCTAACTGTAAATGGGTGGGACCTTGTTGCCAGTTTGGTTGTAGAAGTAAATTCTTGCGGCGGGGGCACCAGTGACTTAAGTTCGTCGGAGCAGAAGCCATGAAAATATTTGTAAAAGAGACAGACACATCCCACCGGTGAGTAGCTGGAGTCGAGCTGCCAAGTCAGGACCTATCACACTGCAGATTCTTTGGAGCCTGTCGAGAATACTTAGATGAACAGCAGAGGCGCCTGAATATATATGACAGCAGTATTCTATGCACGGACGGATGATTGATTTGTATATGTGCAAGATGGATTCCGGCGGAGAAAACTTCCCGGCCTGACACAATGACCCAACCTTCCTAGCAGTGGATTTAGCTATTGACTCAGTGCAATGATTCCACTTGAGGTCGGAAGATAGGGTAAGGCCGAGGAGGTACAGTATATTGCTTTCAGGGAGACTCGCTTGGTCTATGCTTATAAGGGACAAGAGAGGTTGCTTCTGATGGTTGACAGATAGCAGTTTCGTTTTAGAAATAAATTGAAATTCACAAACCACTTCTTACCCCAGTCCACCACTGAGTGTAGATCCTTCTCATGATCAGCAGGGTGGTTAAGTCTGTCCGCCTCGCTGGATTTCTTATTGATGCCGGAGTAAATCGTGGTGTCACCTGCGTAGATGCCTACTTGGGACTTGATCACGTCTGGGAGATCATTTAGCTACGCATTACATGAACCAAACACACATCACTCAAATCTCATTTACAAGTAGTGAAGTGGTCTATCATGTGACCATACTTGGATTTCGAGTGAAACGACGTAGCTTTGTGCTTAATCTTTTGACTGAAAATGTGTTGCAGATATTTAAATCAATTTCTGAACAAAATTCGAACAACCTCAGTCAGAATATTGCTGCCATATCTGGTCCGGTGCTCCTGCTATCCACTTAGGTGTCCTCGAACGAATCCAACGGAGAATCTGTCATGTGATCGATCCCGACTTGGCAGCTAGGATACAGTCGCTTTCTCATCGATGCAGTGTGGCTTCTCTGTGTCTCTTCTACAACTATTTTCAAGGCTTCTGCTCCGATGAACTTAGCTCACTGGTACCCCCTATATACGAATTTCTCCGAGCCAAAAGATTAGCAACTAGGTCCCAACCTTTTACTGTGAAACTAGTAAATTGTAAACGCAAATTCTAGTCCATCAGCTTCTTTTCTTGCACTTCCCTCCAGTGGAATTCTCTTCCGCATACTTGCTTTCCTGACAGTTACAATTTCCAAGAATTTAAATGTAAACCAATAGTCATCTCCTGTCTCACTAACTTACATTCTCTCTCTCTCATGCTTTTCTACATCCACCCCACTCTTATCAATACTCTCTTCCTTCTCCTACTCTCTTTCTGACACTCCCTGCAACCTCTCACTCCTCATAACATTCCTCCTGTGTAACCCCCTGCACAACAGTGGCAGTAAAATGCCTTGCTTGGGGTGACACGTTTATAAAAAGATATATACATTTTTAACGATGCCAAAAGGGAGAATAGCACCCCAAGTTTGGCTATCTTCGTCTACACGGGAATTAAAATCTCCAAGAATCAGTAATTTATCGCCAGCCGACGTCGTTGCTGTAGTAGAGCAAAGACAGTCGTATAATGAATAATGGACAGGAATGTTACATGTCGATCAAGCGTCAGTAGCACCCGTATATTCTTAATTCTATCATTCACCCTAGAAGAAAATTCGATGCTATCGAAAAGAGATATTTGATGGCAAAGCCAAAACCATTTTCCCTCCATTTGGTTTTCGGTTTGCCGACCCAAAAAATCGTGAAATCTGACGATACCTCGGCTAATTGATGTTCTCCTGCCAATTGTGTTTCTGTCAGAGCTGCTATGACTGTTTTCTGCCGCAGAAGTTCCTTTTTAACGAGAGCGATTCCACGCTCTGAACGTTAGGACGAGTTTCTGTCTAGAGGGTTCTCACAATCCAGCCACAAATATTGAGTTTCACATCTCTGCATACATTTTGTGGTGTCAGTTGGTATTATATTTGTTTTTCTTGCTTTTAACCCGAGAAAACTAACCATGGGTATCTAGTACCCAACGCAAATGACGTCATTTTAATTACAATTTTCTTAAATTTTCAGTACCTGATTTTCTTATCTAAATAATATGTTTTTCAGTTCCTATTAATGTTAACTCAAAGTACAAATTTTGAAGTGCATGCATGTAAAATATTTCAAATAAATATTTTTATTTCATATTTTTTGATATTATCAAAATCAGGTATGATATACCCATGGTTAGTAGGGGTCGAACATTAACTAATGGTTAGCGTTAAAGGGTTAATGAACCACTGTTAGCCATAGAGGACTAACTAGTGCTGATATGAGAGACAATTTTTGGCGCACATTTTTAGCATCTTCCCATGTATTTAGCTGAGCAGTGCTCTCCCTGAATTAGCTCATTAGCAAAAGTCTCTACCGAAGAGGCTCCCTGCTAAAATGAAGACACCCAGCAAAGTTAGGATAAGACTCTCGCCATCAATACGCAGATTTTTGACCGGTTAAGTCTGCAACTGGTTAAGTCTGCACACGTTGCCCTTCATCCATCGCCATGGACATATGGTTGAGGCGCACGAAAAGAATGAGAAATGTTGCAAAAAGCATCACTTGATTATAGTGGCAAACGCTTGTACAATACGAGTGCCACTTTCTAAGCCTCCATGATTATGACCTTGTAACAAGTAAAGGCGAGATGACCAGTAATCGTTTCAGTCGCAAGTTTGTCATCTTAATTTCCTTCTTTGAGATGGGTTGACATAAACATGACTAAAGAGTCCCATGTACTCCAGTTTTGTCATCTAAGTTTCCTTTTCTTAGACGGGATTATATATACGACTGAAGAGTTTAATCTACCCAGGTTTTGTTATCTGAGTTTCTTTCTCTTAGACGGATTGTCTTGGGTATGATATGCAAAATGCAGCCGGTGGTTTGACCCTAAATTTACAATTTGGTGTCTCTGGGAATGTAGAGTTACCTCTTAAAAGCCATTAATACCAGGTTAAATGCAGTCCAGAGTGGTACTATCTGTCAGTGTCCTATCTATGGGTAAAAAATTTTGCTAGTGTACCTGAATGTGCGTGTTTGTTATGTAAGTAATTTTTGTGTGCGTTTGTTTTTTTGTTTGTGAGTTTGCGTGTGTGTGTGTATGGGTGTTTGTTTGGGGATTGACTGTGTATATATGTACCGTGGATATGGAGAATTTGCATTATGTATATATGTACATACTTATATGGGTAGATGTGGCTCTTTAATTATGTATATATATATATAAATATATATATATATATATATATATATGTGTGTGTGTGTGTGTGTGTGTATATACTGCTATATACATATATATATATATATATATATATATATATATATGTGAATATATACACAAGAACACGTATATATATATAAATATTTTTCTGGCGTTAATAAAGCAGTGCAGAGCTGTACATTATATATTAATAGTTATGCATATTAATAATTAATATATATATATATATTAAATTAATGTATGTAAATATATGTAAATTAAAACTATTTAAGAATGCCATTAAATATATGTATGCATCTATATATGTATCAATGTATGATCAACATTTATAAAACTGATAAACAGTGGTGCGTATATTTATATGGAAATCACTTAAATAAAAGTCGCTACATGTTGGTAAAATCACACGGGAAAAATAAATCCAAGCGTTAAAATGCAGATGCATTTTTTTAGAAATATATACTTACACTTGTAATGAAAGTATGTGTGCATTCTGATAGACATGCACTCCAGGTTCTGGCCTCATTTCAATGGAATTTCGTAGACGTATCTATTTTGTTCAATAATGAAGATAGGAGAATATTTATTATTTATTCTAAAAGCTCAGAGAAGTGTATAATGAAATTATATGCGAGCCAGATAGATAGATAGATAGATAGATAGATAGATAGATAGATAGATAGATAGATAGATAGATAGATCAGTACAGACTGAATTCTCTCAGGATGTGGCATCAGTAAACTGAGCTTTAGAATTCATAATATCTAGATATGAACATATAGACATAGATAGATAGATAGATAGATAGATAGATAGATAGATAGATAGATAAAGTTATGGAGATGTACACACCTCTCCAAATTGCGACGTGGTTTCGTCCAAATGGAATAATACAGAATTGTCAATGGAGACTGCTAAAAGATGGTTATGAAACTCCCACAAGATTGCTATCCGTAAATAAACTTCATATACTACTAGAGTTTTCCGCAAGTTTAGGGCGACTTCAAGTGACATTATATTTCTTCATTCAACTCAACGAAGATATAACATTGGCGACTAGGATTTGAAGTCACACAGAAAAACAAAAACACTTTCTTTCTAGCCCAACTTAACAGTGGCGCCAGAGAATTTGAATTACCACACAAAAAAGCTTTCTTCTTGTTGTGGGGATCTCCCCGTTCATAATGATGCACTCGTCCAGAGTATACTTATACTACTGCTATAGAAGCGAAACAGAGAATACCGCGTTTTCTCGCTGTCATTCCACTGACACTGTCAGCTCTCTGGCTTCTGGCATTAACCCAGTCGTGGCTCCACCGAAGGGTAGAGTCACGACTGGGCAAAACTCTTCTCTTCTTCTTCTATGTGCCCTGTTCCTTCAGGACGTAGGTGTCTCCCTATCCTAGGTGGCTCTTAGCACACCTTCTCTTGTTACACTATGCAACCCTCGTTCCATCACCCACCTGATTAGTTCCTTCATATATGTTATCCGTTGCTTTCCCCTGTGTCACCTTCCCTGTATCTGGCCTGTTAATATCAGGTTCTCCAAGCCCTCCTTCCTCATTGCATGTCCCAGGAACCTTAACTGTCTCTTCCTGATGCTCAGTATTAGTTTCCTTTTTGTTTCCATCATTTCTAGGCCCTCATCATTGCTCACATGCTCGATCCATGATATTCGCATAATCCTCCTGTAGAACCACATTCTACTTTTTCCTTTATCTTTGATGATATTGTCCAGCATTCACTGCCATATTGAAAGACTGACAGCACGTAGCAATCCAGTGCTCTCTTCCTTGTTTCTAACGAAATTGTCCTAATTCTTAATACTTTACTCAGCTTCTGTAATGCTTCCTTCGCCATACCAATTCGTCTTCGGATCTCTGTGTCGCACTTTCCGTCTTCTGTTATAACACTTCCCATGTATTTAAATTTTTATACCTGCTTGATTCTAGTATCTCCGACCTGTAATTGGCATACTGGGCTACCCATTTTACTGATGACCATGCATTCGATTTTCTTGCAGTTTATTTGTAGTCCCTTCTTATCCCTCTTATCAGCTACCTTCTGTAGGAGGTCTTGTAGTTTCCTTTCTGTGTCTGCTATCAGCATTGTATCATCTGCGTACCTTAGGTTGTTTAAATTGTGGCCTCCGATGACAAATCCAGGCATAACTTCTAGGGTCCTCAAAATATTCTCGCTGTACAAGTTGAATAGATCCGGTGAAAAGACACATCCTTGTCTTACGCCCGTTTCTATCTTTGTATATCTGCTGAATTCATTACATGTCCGTATACAAGCGGTTTGCTGCCAGTAAAGATTCTTGATTACTCTTAAGTCTTTCCCAAATATGTCAAGGCTGCCGAGCATCTCCATCAATTATTTGTGGCGTATTTTGTCAAACGCCTTCGCATAATCAATAAAGCACAGGTATAAGTCCTTCTTCATTTGTGTTGCCCTTTCAGAGAGCATCTTGATCATAAATATGGCATTCCTTGTTCAAGTGTCTTTGACGAAACCGCACTGTTCTTGTCCTATCTCTGGCCTGATTCTGCTTCTCGCTCTATTCATCAGGATTCGGACGATCAGTTTTGTTATATGGCTCATTAAACTGATGGTTCTGTGGGGTTCGCACTCGTTTGCTCCTGGTTTCTTAGGTAGTGCTATGAAGATAGACTTGCTGAGGATATCTGGTAATACCCCACTATTATAAATTTCATTTATTATTTCTGTAATTTTCTCTATACCAAATTCTTCCAAGGTTATCAGCAGCTCTATGACTATGCCGGCTAGTCTAGCTGCTTTGTTTCTATTCAGTTTGGCTATTGTAGATTCCACTTCAGACTTTGATATTTCCGGTCCGTCCTCATCTTTGCGTATTAATGGTTGCTCTCTCCTGTCGTGGAAATGATCTTTTATATTTTCTTCCCATCGTTGCAGTATTTCCTCTTTCTCCAATATGATTGTTCCATCCTTGGATTTTATACATTCTGTTACCCGGAGGTCCCACGTAAAAAAAGGCCTTGTGTCACATTTTGCCCTAGTGGGAGAACAGATAAATGCAGAATACCGCGGTATTTCCTTTGTCATTGTCAGCTCTCTGCGTCCGTCGTGTAGAATCACGACTGGGCAAAATTGGACAGATATTTTTGGCTGGGCTATATGGCCCGGAGAACCCACGTTAAAAAGGACTTGTGCCACGTTTTGCCCTATGGGGGGGGGGTAAATAAATACTGAATGCCGCGTTTTCACAAAAAGTTAACCGGAGAATACGAGAGTCCAGAGAGAGATTAACAATTAGTACACTGTAGTTCAGAGTAGATCTGTGCTCCACTCATCGGGAAGATTATTACGCAGTAACCGTCAGCTTCCGACGTAGACATACTCAATATACTACGGCTTCACTTCCAGAGACTTGTGCATATAATTTTTACTAACACGCATTTCTGGACTATTAATCTTCATTCAAGTCTGTATCCTTACTTATTTTCTATCTCAATTACTGGTCGTTGTTCATTTATTTGTGCGGTTTCCATTCCCGGGATCCAAAACACTTCCTAGTGTACGGACATAATACACTATGGAATAATTGAAGTTAATTATTCAGCAACAGTCAGAATTCCAGAAGACATTATTACAGCAAATGCAAAAACAGATCAAGTCAATCCTGGAAATTCAAGGTAAAGACAATACGTCAAATTCATTTTCGCCAGGCTCAGTCGCTGATTCAACTAGTAAATTTAAGTACATCCCAGAGGAAAATATCACATTCATACTGTCACCCACGTCTATTGAACAGGTGAAGAGGCTCATTCTTTGTTTTCTGGTTAGGATGTGGTTTCCGTTTTTTCTCTTTTCCAATCTTTTTACTCATTTTTTTTAATTTTATTTTTTTCAATTGGAGTAGATAAACTAAACTATCGCCCGGTTCACACTAAACCCACGTCTATTGAACAGGTGAAGAGGCTCATCCCTTGTTTCCTGGTTAGGATGTGGTTTCCGGTTTTTCTCTTTTCCAATTTTTTCACTCTCACGTAGCCCCCTGAGCATCAGTGGCGTTTTCGCCTTGCTTGGAGTGATATGATTAAAAAAAAACAAGAAAACTTTATAATAATATTGTTTATTTGCGGTAATGGCAGAAGTAAGAAATAGTGAGAATTATAACTTGATGAAAAGAAGTAGTAGGAGTAGTGGAAGAAGAAGTATTGGGAAGAAGAAGATGACGAAGTGGGAAGGAGAAAAAAGGGGCGATAATAACGGTGACATCAGTAACAATGAAACAAAAAGCTAACAACTTTTGCTATATCTCACACCAAATATATTTGTAAATATTTTGGCTGTGACATTTTCCGTATTAGAGTTATCTCCCTTATATAGGTGACGACAGGCGGCACTATCGTTTTTATGACAACGATACAATTTTCGAAAATATTCACGAAACCAGAAGATTAAAAAAAACTCTGTAAAAGAACTTTAATACTGTTCACTTCCCCCTGGAGTATAAGAACAGACTAACCACGCTTGCTGTACTTTAAATAGGGTGTAGTTTTTTTGGTTTTGGGGTTTGTTTGTTTTTTTTTTTTTTTAGAAATGAAATGGATAGCGTCTCATGCGATAGGTCTTGGATTCAGATGTGTCCTACTTTTGGAGTGAGTGCCAATCAAAACTAAAGATACTATACTACACTATTATTCTCTTTTCCCTCGGGTCATCACGGTAAACTGCATCCGGCGGCAAGGCCTCTGATTGGGAAGTTGTGAAGAGAATGCAATTACCTCTTAATTGCTGTTGTTCTCAGGTCCACCCTGATCCGGAATGGTAGCACCTGTTATGGTCCCAGCTATGGGCAAATAGTTTATCCTCAAAATGGAGCCAAAACACTATAATAGACTTTTATAGGAATATATACATTTTTGAAAGAAAAATATTACCAACAATACTTTTCTGAAGGAAAAATTATTACCATAACACATTTTTGAAGAAAGAAATATTACTAGCAATACATTTTTTAATACAAAAATAAAGAAAATTTAAAAATAAAATAAAAAATAAATATTTCATCAGAATCTGACTAAATCAACCTTCTCACTATAATCAAACCCTACCTTTTCGGCATTAAATAACCCACAGAGGTTGATATGCCGTTAAACAAAACTCACTCATTCACTGGCTCTTTTCCCTCCTTGGCTGAAGGGAAAAGAGAATAAATAAATTTCAAAGTTATTTTTGAATGTCAACACCAATGCCTACGTTTGAACTTGAATTTGGCGCGTCAATACCACTTTCTGCTACTATTACAGCGACATTATCGAAAGCAAATAATGTACAGTAATAATAAGTTTTAATTTTATATATATATATATATATATATATATATATATATATATATATATATAAGTATTTGTAAAACATTTTCTTAATATTACGACACTCCTCCCCAGTCTTTTGAACAGGAGAAGAGGTCTGTCTCTTGTTTCCTTATTAAGATTTGGATTCACACTCCTCCCCGGTCTTTTAAACAGGAGAAGAGGTTTATCCATTGTTTCTTGTTTAGGATATAATTTCCTGTTCTTTAAAAAGTATATTCCTTCTCATTCTCTTTCCGTAGCCCCTTGCGTCTTGGTGGCATTATCACCTTGATTGGAGTAATGACTCTTACTATGTAGTGGCTCTTGGGCGAAAACATGAATGTAAAAAAATCGCGATGCTCAGGTGGATTTTACATTTTCCAACCATAAATTAAGAATAATATAGCAGAAATAATGATGAAGATTGACAAAGATTGAACGCATATCCTCTCTGCACATATGTCTTATCAGTGTTAAATTTTCCATGCCTACTTTCTTCATTATGTGCACTAGAAATTTCAACTCTCTTATTCTAATGTTAAGTATAAGTATTATTTTTCTTCCATTTTCTTCAAAATTTCGTCGTTGCGCACATGTTCAGTGCAGGATATTCTCAACATCCTTCTGTAGAACCCCATTTTTGTTGCTTAATATCTTTTCTTCATCTGAGATTTATGAGATTGTCCAGTATTTACTGACATGTAGGACGATGGATATTGCATAACAGTACAGTACTGTCTTCTCTGTCTTCTCTGTTTTCTATAAGTATTAATAGGTTACTGTTATATATCGACAAACAACAACACGCATATATATAAAAATATGAAGTTATATTTTTATTAATGACGATGAACCGTGTAGCATAGGGAACAGAGAATTGAGAGAGCGCGCTTCTAATGGGTTGACGGGAGTGTAGTCTTATCTGTTGTGTCTCTCTCTTCACCGGCCGATCTCTGTTGCTCCTCTACTGGCGAATCCGTGTGCCGAGGTCTTTTTATAATCTTCCAGAACCGGGACTTTTTCTTCCGGTTTTGCCTCGCCCACGCACGCCCACGTAATTCTCAGAGACACCTGTTCTGTTTGCCTCTGTAGTTATTTCCGCTGCTGCCGGAAATAAGGTCAAACGACATCCGTTCCTTTCAACGACCGGAAACACCCTCGCTTGCATCAGCCTTCCTCGGGTGGGGCCAGATTGTTATATTACATTCCTATTTCACTTTTAAACCGATTGAAATGTTTTTAAAAATTATTAAATTAAAAAAAAAACAAGTGATTTCATTTTTTTTAAGTATAAGTCTCATTTTAATTATGGGAGCCGAGTTCGAACTCCAGTTGAATTCCGTGCATTCAGTTACGCGCAAATACCCTTGGGAAAGGTATTAATCCAACTCTTACCTCCAGTTATGGGTTAAATAACAAGACAGATTGGGTTCTATAGCCTTGGATGACAACCAGTCTACCGCAGAAAGCAATGGTAACCTACTGCGAGATAATCTTCTGCCCAAATAGTCATGTCGCTTTCGAGACATGATCGGCCAAGCGTGTATCACGCATGGCACTTAACTGACTGACTAATCATTTTAACATACTTTTAGTTAAGTTAAAAATATCACATTTATAGAACCTTCTTATAATGTTAAGAGATAACAAAATATAGCGTCTTTTTTAACGGCATAGCTAAACTAGTAAAAGTATGACATACGTTTTAATTGTTCAAACGCAAAAAAATATTTAAATTGAATCTATTTGTCAGTGGCTATCTGTAAAACTGTGAAGACGATCATTATTAATTGTGCACTACTTTTTCAGTTGTTGTTTTATGCAATAGGAATAGATAGATTTTTTTTTATCTTCCGGTTCATGCTCTACCCCATTCATTTAGTTTTATCAAAGGTCGAAGGCAATATGGACGTTTTTAATGATTGAAACGATTTTATTCTAAATTCTAAATTACTAGTTTTTTTTCTAATTTTTCAAAGTACTCCCCGCCCCCTAAAAAATACAGAATCTTTATTAATATGTGTAAAAACAAAAAATCGAAACGAAAAACCTAATGTCTCTCATACAAAAGTATACTGACAACAACAACAATCATTTTAAATAGGATTAATGAAATAACCTTGACCTTATTCCCCTCTCAAAATTCTGAATATTGTTCTGTGGAAATGAATTAGGCTGATAACTTTTCAGCACCGATTAATATTAAAATAAAATTAAAAACCTTCCACATTGATAATATTTTTGTTCAGTGTATTTGCTTTAAAACCAGGATAGTTTTTTCACCATTCTAATGATAAATACAGCTTCAACCATAATAAGTAAAAACAACATCGGTAGAGTTTTTAGGAGTGGTGGCAGTACAATGAGATTTTACGCCTCTTACTAGGAACCTATCATTCAAAGTATCTAATGACCAAATTAAATTCATTTCTAATTCTGACCTTACGTCGTAAGATCACAAACCGGCAGCTTTAAGAAGATTACTACTTGACAACTATAAATAGCGGCTCCAAATGATAGTGATGATAATCATTATCGATGTGATAAATCATCAACTGGAAACAATTCACGAAAATCACTAATATTACAAAGAATAACATTATTATTTTCACAATCATTACAACAATAACAGTTGTTACGCTTGATGTTAATATTGTTATTATAAGCGATAAGACGGGCACATTACAGGTTTAATCGATTGTATTGAAGTAGCTAAAGAGAAAAGGGGCTTCTTGAAAGATATAAGATGGTGATGTGGATATTGGGGATACGCCGCGTTTACACCCATACATCTAGCAAGATAAGGTCATACACACTGATATCAAAATATTTTTCATAGGTTATAATCCACATACGAATACACACACACGCATACACAAGCAGGCGAGCATGTGGTGATAACTAGAAATTCAATAGGTATGAAAGAATGCCGAGGAAGGTTCTGGAGATTTAAGAAAACTGGTTAATTAGTTAGTTCATTGATTTCAAGTGATAATCACGAGATGCCCCTGATCTGAGAATGAAATTAAAGGACCTATATATATATATATATATATATATATATATATATATAGTTTAGAACATGTACAAATTACAATCTACTACAAAGTAGTAGTACTACATTTGGTTTCGACATTGAAAGAACAATCTCTCATCAGTTAGTAAACGCTACTTTTTTCTCTATATATAGCGTTTACTACCTGATATGACATTGTCCTTTCAATGTCGAAACCAAATGTAGACTTTGATAATGTCATATCAGATAGTAAACGCATATATATAGAGAAAAAAAGTAACGTTTACTAACTGATGAGACATTGTTCTTTCAATGTCGAAACAAAATGTACACTCTGTAGTAGATTGTAATTTGTACATGTTCTAAACTATAATTTATACTAAATATTCATAGTTCTATTTTATATTGAAGACTGTTTTAAATTAATGTTTTCAAAGTTGTTAATATTTTCTTCTTTCTTTATTCTTTTAAACACACATATATATATATATATATATATAGAGAGAGAGAGAGAGAGAGAGAGAGATCCGCAGACAGATCTTTTTCGCTGTATAACAGCTCATCAGTACGGTTAGACTCCGATTGCTTCTAATCCAGGATTGAAACCCGACTGAATTGGCGTCAGTTGGTGATTCTACCTCTGAGCTACCGGCGCTCGGTAGAAGGAGGCATACTTTTTAGCGTGAATATTATCATTATACACGCTCAATAGCTGAGAGTGTTCCAATTCATTGCTGAATGAACGATAGATAAATATATATATAAATATATATATATAATTCCAAGTGAAGAGGACTCAAGGGTTTTTTTTTATATTTTGAGTGCTCTGGCATTTATTTTATTATAAACGGTGCTCAATATAATGAGTATTATAGAGCTTAATATAATATAATATAATTATATGGTTATGTCAATCTTGCGACATGGAAATTTCTATGTTTCGAGATAAATTCTCATCATCAGGCAATGTTGGTGTTGTTGTGCAGATTATTTACATTTAAATGACAAATACTTTCGGTTTACTGTGAATGTATGTGGGTGTTTTTTTTCGTGTATGTGTAGCTAATCAGAATGGAGATTCAAACCCCAAAGTGAATCTCCATTCTGATTAGCCAAACACACACACACACACACACACACACACACACACACACACACACACAAAACACCCACATACATTCACAGTAAACCGAAAGTATTTGTCATTTAAATGTAAATCATCTGCACAACAACACCAGCATTGCCGGATGATGAGAATTAATCTCGAAACATAGAAATTTCCATGTCGCAATGTAAGATTGACAAAACCATATAATTATATTATATTAAATATATATATATGTGTGTGTGTGTGTGTGTGTGTGTGTGTGTGTGTGTGTGTGGATATATATATATTTTAATTCAGATACTTTAATCCAAGCGGAAAAAGCAGGAAGGTAAATTCCAAAAACCCGATCCTAATTAATATTAAAAATTTTATTTTAATATTAAAAAATGATACAGGAAGAGAGCTCCATGCAATAAAATATTACAGAGCAAATATAAATATATATAAATATATCTTTTTATTCCCTTTAAAAATAATTATGCCTTTTTAATAAAGGTCTTTTTCTAATACTTCAACGTTTTTGGGAAGTTAGGTTTTTGAATATGTCCAGCGTCTGTAATATAAAAAATTTTTTTTCTTTCTTTTCTTTTCTTTTTCCCTCCCTTCCTTCCTTTATCTCTCTTATCTCCCAACTTTTTTTCGTGTTGCTTAATTCAACACGGCCGTCCGTTAATTTTTAAGTTACAATTCTCTTTCCTTTTTTTTTGCGAACCCAGGCGATGTCACTTTTTTCTTTTCTTGTTTATTTGATTTTATTTTGTTTTATCTTTTTTCTTTTTCTTTTTTTTTTAAATTTCTTTGCAAATCTATTTAAAAGGGAAAATTAGACTGATTTTTCTCCAGTTTCTGAAAGGATTTTTCTGTTGCTGAGGTGATGTGTTATCCCCCGTGGGGATTTTCATATCGAAATGATCATCCAACATCATTGAATTAATCCTTTTTAATTTATATATATATATATATATATATAGAGAGAGAGAGAGAGAGAGAGAGAAATAGATAGATAGATATTAAAATTGTCGTAAGAACTAATGTAATAACAATCCACATTTCGTAGCATTTACTTTTTAAAAGTGCTCAATACATAGTAGAGCAACATTTGTAGTAATATTTTTATTATTGGAATTTATAATAAAAACATTTATTCGCTACACAAGATCTGCCGTATTTTTTTGCTATTTCTATAGCATCTCATCAGGCGATATGTGTGTATCGCCTGATGAGGCGTTATTTCTAGCGCTCGAGGTAAGGAACTTCTCTGGGCGCAGCCAGAAGGTGAAAGTACGGGGTACTCAGTGAGGATCGAACTCACTACTCAATTCCAATGGTTTTAGCGAGACAAGGTTGCTAACCATTACACCACTTCGTGGTGCCCGACCTCCTTGAGCATATGACTAATAATGAGGATTGATGTAGGTTTAAGGTCTCCTCTGTGAAAATGAACAGTTTAATTTTGGAGGACTTGAATGATATCAGCCAGTGTTTCCCTATTGAGCTGTGAGTATATATATGTACACTACCGGCCATAATTATTAGGCCACCCCAGTGTTTTAAAAAATAATCTATTTCATACTATTCTTAGTGTTTGTTGCAAAGTAAAAAATTGTAATTGAAAATTGAATGGTTCTTTTTTTAATACTGCGCTATAATATGTGCATCAAATGAACTTATAAATTTTTTTTTTTTTTTTTTTTTTTTTTTAATCATTTCACCCCGAGCAAGGCAGAAACGCCACTGATGTGCAGGGGGTTACATAAATGTAGAAAGATTAATTAGAAAAGAGTGAGGAGTACAAGCTAGTTAGAAAGGAACAATAGAAAACTGAGAAAGCAGGTGCAATGACAGGTACATGGGCGGAGAGAAAGGGAAGGTTATACAGGGGAGGGGAGAGAGCTAGAGGCCAGTGGTTAGTAGGTGAGTATTAACTTTGCTTTTAAATTTCTGGAGGTCGTAGCCGTCAGGAAAGCAAGAATACGGGAGTGAGTTCCACAGGCGGGAAGTGCGAGAGAGGAAGCTGCTGGAGTAGAATTGTCGTCTGCGTTTGGCTAACCTGACTGTGAATGGGTGGGACCCAGTTGCCAGTCTGGTTGAACGGGTAAACACCTGTTGAGGAGGCATCAGTGACTTAAGCTCATCCGAGCAGAAGCCATGAAGGTATTTATAGAAGAGACAGAGGGAGGCCACATTTCGACGATGGGAAAGTGGCTGCAGACGAGTCGCCAGATCAGAACCTATCACATTACAGACTCTCCTTTGGAGCTTGTCGAGAACACTGAGGAGAACGGCAGGGGCACCTGACCATAAATGGCAGCAGTACTCCATGCACGGACGGATGGTTGACTTGTATATATGCAGGATGGATTCAGGTGGAAAAAACATCCTGGATCGACATAGTGACCCAATCTTCTTAGCAGTAGATTTTGCTATGGATTCAATATAGTGCTTCCATTTGAGGTCTGAGGACAGGGTAAGTCCGAGGAGGCGTAGTGTATTACTCTCCGGGAGAATCATCTGGTCCATGCTTATGGGAGGCAGAAGAGGTTGCCTGTAATGGTTGACAGACAACAGCTTGGTCTTCGAGGAATTGAAGTTGACAAGCCACTTCTTGCCCCAGTTCACCACAGAGTGTAGATCCCGCTCAAGGTCAGCAGCGAGATTTTGTCTGTCCGCCACGACAGGTTTCTTACTGGAGCGGGAGTATATTGTAGTGTCATCTGCGTAGATGCCTACTTGGGACCTGATCTCATCTGGGAGGTCGTTGATGAAAATAAGGAAGAGCGTTGGGCCCAGGATAGAGCCTTGTGGGACACCAGCATTCGTGCTGTAGGACGAAGAGGCACGCCCATTCAGAACGACCTTCATTTTGCGGTTATTTAAGAAAGATTGGATTAGGTCAAGCAGGCGACCGGTAATACCATAACCGCGTAGTTTGCATAGGAGGCCAGGGTGCCAAACCCTGTCGAAAGCCTTGGAGATATCCAGAGCAACCGCGCGAGCCTCGTCAGACTCATCAAGGGCCTGTAGCATGTACTCCGTTACAGTAGTTAGCAGGTCGGCTGTGGACCTGTCAAATCGGAATCCATATTGCCTGTCGGAGAACAGTTTGTGGGCGGTGAGATGATGAACTATTTCAGCATTTATTATAGCCTCGAACACTTTCCCGAATATTGGTAGAAGACTGATCGGGCGATAGTTGGATGGGTCCGAGGGTTCACCACAGTTCTTAAAGACAGGAACGACTGAGGAGAATTTCCAGCATGCAGGAAAGCAGGAAGCAGAAAGGCAGTAGTTAAACAGTTTAGAGAGGACAGGGGAAAGTTCAGGGACACACCTCTTAAGGACTATCACCGGGATTCCATCGTCTCCACACGCCTTATGGGGGTCGAGTTTTGAAATTACTCTGGATACTATTGTCGGGGTAATATATACGTCATGCAGTTTGGCCTCAGTTCTAATAGGGAAGTCGGGTGGGTGCACTCCGGACGAGTCGAGTGTGGAGTTGGATGAGAATCTGCGGGCAAAGCACTCAGCTTTCTCAGCAGATGACGTGAGAACGTCAAATCCATGGATTAAGGGAGGTATTGAGGATTTCCTATTGTTGAGCACCCGTTTACAAATCCTCCAATAGTCCTTGGAGCCGAACTTGCGGTCAGCTATGTGCTGTCGCATTCTCTCCGCAAACAACTGTTTGGCGTCATTTAGGGTTCTCTTGCACTCACTGCGAGCGGATGTGAACAGGCGCCTATTGTGATCAGTTGGCTGTCTCTGGAATAGATGGAAGTAATGGTTCCTGTGGGCAATGGCGGCTGAGCAGGCCGGAGAGAACCACGGAGAGGAATGAGGTTTTAAGCAATACTTCCTGGTGGGTATGAAGGCATCAATGCCAGCTTTTTAATAATTACCTATATTTAATAATTACCTATATTGCAGTTTCATCAGTGAAAGAATGAAGAAAATTTAGGTTGATTCAGAGGAGTTCATCTTTGCTTCCTTGCTTTGTAAAATTTTGCAAGATAATAATAACAAAAGAACCATTCTATTTTCATTTAGAATTATTCACTTGGCAATAAGACGGTTGGCAGTTTCCTGGTTGCTGCTTCCAACTGGTAATTAGGAGCCCGAACTCTTGCGCAGCGTCTTGAGAGGCTGCTCTGATCAACAGTTGAATAATATCGGGGTTCCTGTAATGCCATATCGTGCATGGACGGGCGTCCCTTCATGAACCTCCGGTGGGCAACTCCGAGGCCACATTATGCTCCAGGCTGGGCCAGTCTCAATTTCTCACATGCCGCAAATAGTAACCAACTGATTGTGCCCTAGTCCTCTCTCCTCAACCAAAACACCATGACAAAGAACAAGCAAAATACCAAAATCAAATCAGCTACTCGGAAAACGCTCAAACCTCTCTGTGTCTATTTCACTAACATACGCGGTATCCGCACTAACTTTTATAGCGTAGAAGCATTCCTCCAAACTAACTCACCTGATATCTTAGCCCTATGTGAAACTAACCTTGACCCGTCTATCCCCTCCTCTGAGTTCTATGCTCCTGGTTATCTTCCCCTCTTCAGGAAGGACTCCAACTTCCATATGCATGGGCTTGGTGTATATGTCAGTGAACACCTCCCCCTAGCTAGAGTAACATCTCTCGAATCCCTGGACCAGTCTTTAATGTGCTTCCGTCTCTCACCTCTAAGCTCTGTTAGCTATCTCTTCTTCCTCTACCGCTCCCCTCCTCCTCTGACTGTTCGGGACTTGACAGCATCTCTGATAATATCGACAAGGCCATTTCTTCGCACCCATCTGCCCATATTTTCGTGTTTGGCGACTTTAACGACCACCACACTAAGTGGCTGGAAAACTCTGTAACCGACCCTGCTGGTGTCCACACCTTTAATTTTTCAATCTCCCAATCCCTTACGCAAGTGGTGGACTTCTCCACGCATTTCTCCAATAGCCCTAACGGAAGGGACTCGCTACTAGACCTCTGCTTCACTTCCACCCCAAATTCTTGCTCCACCAGACAGCTCTGCCCTCTCGGAAAATCTGACCACGCCGTAGTTTCTGTCAACATCTCGTTCCACTCCATCCCTACCCAAGAAACCCAGACCAACAGAATATCCTACTGCTATCAAAGAGCAGACTGGGATTCGTTCCGTGACTTCCTCTGCGACGTCCCTTGGAACAATGTTTTTAGTCTTCCCATCGAAGACTGTGCATCAGAGATCTCCTCCTGGGTTAAGGCTGGCATCGATGCATTCATCCCTGCCAGAAAATTTCAGCTTAAATCCCATTCGTCTCGCTGGTTCTCGCCCGCTTGCTCGGCCGCCATTGCCAACCGGAATCACTTCTTCCGGCTTTATCGTAGCCACGTGTCGGACCAAAACAGGCGCCTTTTCACCTCAGCTCGTAATAAGTGTAAAAAGATACTTAACGAAGCTAAGATGCTGTTTTCTGCCAGGATGAAGCAGCGCATAGCATCCTCCAAGTTCGGTACCAAAGACTACTGGCGCCTATGCAAACGCGTGCTTTGCAAGAGTAAGTCCTTAATACCCCCACTAATAAACGAGTTTGAGGTCCTCACCTCCTCAGCGGACAAGGCTGAATGCTTTGCCCATAGATTCTCGACCAATTCGACTCTGGATTCGTCAGGAATCCATACGCCCGATTTCCCATCTAGAACTGAGGCTCAATTGAATGACGTCCACATCACACCCTCGCTGATTTCTAGCATAATCTCAAAACTGGACCCTCACAAAGCGAGTAGTGGGGATGGAATCCCAATCATAGTTTTGAAGAATTGTGTCCCTGAACTCTCCTCTATCCTTTCTAAGCTCTACAACATTTGCCTATATTCCTCCTGCTTTCCTGCCTGTTGGAAGTCTTCGTCTGTGGTTCCAATATTCAAGAACACTGGTGAACCATCGGACCCCGCAAATTACCGCCCCATCAGCCTTCTTCCGATCTTCGGCAAAGTGTTTGAAGCCATTATCAATGCCGAGGTCGTTCAGCATCTCACAGCCCACGGGCTCCTCCCGGACAAACAGTATGGCTTCCGCTTCACCAGGTCCACTGCTGATATGCTAACGACCATCAACGAGTATATATACCAAGCTCTTGACAAGAATGGTGAAGCCCGAACCGTCGCCTTGGATATGTCTAAAGCATTCGACAGAGTATGGCATGCCGGTCTTCTACGGAAACTGCGAAGCTATGGCAATAACTGGACTTTTGTTGGACTTAATCCGGTCATTCCTCTCTAACAGCACACTGAAGGTGGTATTAAACGGACATGCCTCCCAGAACTACACTACAAACTCGGGTGTACCCCAAGGCTCTATCCTAGGTCCTACGCTCTTTCTATAGTCTAAACTATCGTCCGGTTCACACTCCACCCACGCCTATTGAACAGGTGAAGAGGCACATCCCTTGTTTCCTGTTCAGGTTGTGGTTTCCGGTTTTTCTCTTCTCCAATGTTCTCACTTTTTTCAATTGGAGTAGATAGTCTAAACTATCGCCCGGTTCACACTAAACCCACGTCTATTGAACAGGTGATGAGGCTCATCCCTTGTTTCCTGTTTAGGTTGTGATTTCCGGTTTCTCTCTTTTCCAATTTTTTCACTCTTACGTAGTCCTCTGCGCATCAGTGGCGTTTTCGCCTTGCTTGGAGTGATATGATTAAAAAAAACATATATCAGTGATTTCCCCGATACCATAAGAACTATTCTTAAGTACCAAATTTTCCTGTTTCATAATGAATAAATTATTAGTATTACAAAACCGTATCAAGGCGAGAAACAAATGAAATTTAATACTGACAGTCATTGTGGAAGAATGATACTGAAAACGTGGGAAACTTAAACTTTATGAAAAGAAGGAAAGGATATTAATTGAAAATTTAAAGTAGGTAGAAATATTCTTATCAAAATGAATGGATGTAAGTCAAATTTCGATTTCCTGGTATCGATATCAAATCAGTTTTTAAGTCGTAAACTGAATTTTGAAGGCTTAATAAGTCTTCTGAGTAAATGGTATCATGGCTGAGACTAAGAACTACAATTATACCTTCTTAGAGCCAAACTCAAAGCAAAAACTAAAATAAAAAGGCTGAAAAAATACAGACATACAGGCAGATAAACACACACAAACATCTTTTCTTTTATATATATGTATTATCGATTTTCTGCACTATTGTAAGAACTGCAACCTTGAAACTTCTGAATATCGTTTCTTATGTCTTTGTCTATGAGTGTATTACATTTGATTAAAATCGAACCGCTCCTTCTATAACCCGATTTTTTCGATTATAAATTTTCGATATTTATCGGCGGTACCTCGACACAAAACCTAGCTAAGAATACTCGCAGACGCTTATAGTACAACTGTGAAAATTTTCAAGAAAATCGGTTCAGCCGTTTCAGAGTCTAAAGGTAACGGACACACAGACACAAACACACAAAGTTCCATTTATAAATAAGTTTAGATATTATATACTAATTCATCACCCTTTTCTTTGTTTCTAAATATATTTTCCTATCTTACAATTAGGCGAAGCAACCAACAAAGCAGTCAAAACTTTCGGGAATTTTTACGATATCCCAAGATGCGAGCTACAAAATGGCGATATCAAAATGAAGCAAGTACAGAAATTTCAATATCTGGGAAGTGTTTTAACAGATGACGGAAAATGTGACAGTGAAATATGGAGACACATTGGGGAAGCCAAAGATGCTAAACAAAGTATAAAGAAACAGGAAAACTTTTATTAGAAGCCAATAAAATAGTACTGAATTGCTATATAATATAAATCCTTCAGCGAATACTGTACAATTTCCTTACAGAGGAAGAGTGGATTGAGACAACAAAGATGTGGTTCTACAGAAGGATGCTGATGATTCTATGAACGGAACATGTGAGCTACGAGGGATTTTTGTTAAGTGGAAAAGGATCTGAAAGAGATATTTGAAATTTCTGATTTGCATAATGAAGAAAGAAGGCTGGATGAATTTGAAACTCACAAAAAGGCAAGAGATATAAAAGGAATCAGATATTAATGCGTTTAACGATTTTTCGTAAATGGATATAAGAAGACTCATATTGCATAACAGTTTAATACACTTTTCTCTGTTTCTAATGACATGTTCTTGATTCTTAATACTTTGCTTAGCTTTTGGGAGGCGACTTTCACTGTCCCAAAGAGATTTTTGGATTTTTGTGTCACACTTTCCGTCCTCTGTTAAAAATACATCTGAGATAATTAAACTGTTGTACTTGCTTGAATTTTAATATCTTCACTTTGCGTGTTGGGCTGTTATTTTTACTGACAGTCATGGATTTCTTCTTTTTTAGACCTTTCTTCACGCTTTCATTCTCTATCTACTTATATTTTCGTTTCTGTATCTGCTGTAGTGATAGCGACCAAGCAAAGCTAGGGACCGGATGTTTGCCCTCAGAGATCCAGAAAGCAAATGACTAAAATTGGTCTTTGCGCACCGGACTCTACGCATATGTTCCGGCAGAAAACCAAAAATTAGTTAAATATCAAATTCCAGTTTGCAAGCCTCCGCGAATTTTATTTATCGGCCAATAGGAAGCCCTGAATTAAGTTTGGGTGTGAATTCCCAAATGACCTGCTGAGACCCACAAAGACGAAATAAAAAGCCGACACAAAAAGCATAGCCAGTTGAGAAAGTGCGAGCGTAATTAACACGTCTCTTGACCTCTTCAAACGATCCATTATGCTCGCCTCGCCTTTCCCTCTCACTTTCTTCGCTGTCCCCTGAGCTACTTACCCGATCTGCAGAGCTGATACATCAAAGACATTCCTAACTGACAAACGCTCCCACATACACACGCACAAATTCTCTTTTCAGCATTTATTGCCATGAACATTTTAACGTCCTTTGGACCCATTCTAAAGACATTACTTTATTTGTAAAAAACCGTAATTGATATATGTGTATATATAAAATGTTGTTTCTATACTCAATTTGATTTTCTTCTTTTATAACCCCTTTTATAAGTTGTAGTGGGCTATCTACTAACGAGGCCGAATTCAGTTAATCTGCTTCAACCCACGACTATGTTTCACTAGAACGGATAACCCACGGATATCAACACTGTGTCATCTGTATATCATGTTATTAAGATTGAAGCTGTTAATAATGAATCTTGGTAAGTCTTCTTATTCTCTCAAAATTGCTTCACAATATTAGTTGAATAAATCTAGTGAGAAGACATATTCTTGTCTTACACCGTTTTTATTTTTGTATATTTACTGAATGAATTTTTATCCGTATACTGTCGATTTACTCTCATACAATTAGTTAAGAATTTGAATGTTACTAACATTTCGTTTGTCTTAGGAACGCATGCCTAAATTTTACAATCGCTTATATTAAGGAATGTTATGTTGGTTGGTTGTTTTGTTTTTATGGCAAATCAGCATCGGGGCTCATTTATTGCCAACTAAACATTCTCTATTTATTGCTGGTAATACCTTTTTCTTTCAACAATTTATTGTTGTTTATATAAGTTTCTGTGTCTAGTAATACATTTTTCTTTTTCGAGTATCAAGATTCATTGAGATTTGTTTTTTAAGGGCAGGCTCCCCAAGTCCTACCCTTGTTATTTAACCCATAACTGGAGGGAAGGGACAGATTAATACCTTTCACAAGGGTACCAGTGCTTAAGTGAATGCAGGATATTCAACTGGAATTAGAACTTGGCTCCACGATTTCTCTTTCCGAGCCGATACCCACTGCACCACAACGCACATCCGTCACTAAACGCTTACAGCACCTGGTATTCTCGAGCGAGAATCGGTGTATTCAACGTGATAGGCAGTAAGCCGAATGTTATGTAATTTTTTTTTTAAATTCCAAGGTTATCACAATTTGCCTAGCTTGAGATGGATTTCCGGATCATTATTAATTTCCTTGTGAATAAGGTTAAAGGAAATAATGCCAATGCTACTTAGATTCAGCAATCTAAGATTGTCAGTCAGTTAGTTAAGTACCATACGCGATACACGCTTGGGCGATCATGTCTCGAAAGAGACATGACTGACTAAGCAGAAGATTATCCCTCAGTAGTTTGCCATTGCTTTCTGCGGTAGACTGGTTGCCGACCAAGGCTATAGAACCCAGTCTGTCCTGCTATTTAACCCATAACTGGAAGGAAGAGTCGGATTAGTACCTTTCCCAAGGGTATTTGCCCGTAAGTGAATACAATGGATTCAACTGGAATTCGAACTCGGCTCCCCGGCTTCTCGTTCCGAGCTGATATCCGCTGTACCACAAATATATATATATATATTCAACGTGTGCAAGTTTTTTTTTCGCTCTCTGATCACTCACCTCGAGAGAATATAGAATATTTCCCCTGTCTCTTTTTCCCTTTATCTGGCCTGTAAGTATCAAGCCCTCCGTCCTCATTGCATATCCCAGGAGCTTTAGCTGTCTTTTCCTGATGCTCAGTATTAATTTCCTTCCCGTTTCCATCCTTTCTAAAACCTCACCATTTCTCACATGCTCGATCCATGATATCCGCAGCATTGGTCTAATCTCTCTTAGAAATATAGAGTATAGAATGGGTATTCGTTTATATTTCTGAGATGAGGCAGTATTTACAGAATTTACATTATTCAGATCATTGTCACCATCTTTCTTGCCATTTGTATGACGTTTCATCCGTTGTACGCTCCGGCCTTCTTCAGGTGCTAGGAATTTCGAACCGAAACCTTTATTACAATCACTAGAGTATATGAGCTCCATTCCATTGGTTTATTGCACAAATTACACAACTGTTGTTTGTTTATGGATGACACAACATTTGAAAGAGATGGAATAACAAACTTACACTTTATTTCGAATATATTCCCAGACCTGCTAGAGAATGTTCTTCTGCTAATACGAAGACGCATGTGATTCATGCATAAAGAGGCTCCGGCACATTTTATTCACAGTGTAAACGATGCAATGGCTCATATTTGCCATGAAAGATGAATAGGCAGTAGAAGACCGGTTCTTGATCTACACTTTCCCTCGAACTCAATCCTTTGCATTTATATCTGTGCGGCCACCGGAAACTATTGGTTTATGCAGCAGACATTGATAATGCAGAGACATTTCATCAACGCCTCATGAGGACCTGCGAAACCACTCGACACCGTGTGGGAGTATTTGAAAGTGTGCAGCCAGTCAATGATCTGACGGGTGAAAAAATATGTAGAAGCAAGCAGAGGTCTTTTTGAACATGTTATGAAATGCTCTGATGAGGTGCAATGATGACATTTTGGATATTTGTTCATGTGAACATTTTACGTTGTTTTTGCCCCAATGTTTGTAAATATATTTTTGACACAACCTCTCTATGTCTCTCTCTCTCTCTCTCTCTCTCTATATATATATATATATATATATATATATATATATATATAAGAACGTATCTGTTATAATTTAAAGAGAGACAATTCAAGGGAAATAACTCTCATTCCGCAGCTATATATATTTTTATAACACACATTTCTAAATACAGGTTTCAGAGTAGTCTCCGATGATTGTAACTTAAGAAACAGATTCCATGCAAATATTTTCAGAAAGCCAGCAATAATGAGGCGATATGCTATCGTGTTCCCAAACACGTATTAGCCCAACATTAAATGATCGACTATATTTTGCATTTCGCGACCGTGTAGTCGCAAATAAATGCTTTGACAAGGAAGAAAAACGAAGAAGGATGATCGTCGTAAAAGTAATTACTCTTATTATTGTTTTTATTAGGGATTTTCTTTAACGTTTAGTTGACATGTTCGTTTGGCAAAGTTGTTTATCTGTATGTTTTGAAACACGGTTTTTCTTTCCCCCCCCTAGCCTCTTGCTGTTAAAGCCGTTTGATATTAGTCGTATTTGAGAATATGACGTACACACACGCGCGCTCGCGCGCACACACACACACACACACACACATACACACACACACACATACACACACACACACACACACACACACAAGCACACACATGCACACACACACACGCACAAACACCAAAAAAAAATTATATTGGTACGTTTGCAACGTGACAAGGAAGAACATTTTACATTTCCCTGCATGTACGAATTTGATAAGCCTTTGCAACAAACGTTGCATCGAAAAACTGACTCGGCCAAAAACTAGATCAATTACTGAAAAGATGTACACGTCTTTGAGGTGCTACATTTATTTAATGCTCTTTGATGATTGCTTCCCTGCCAATCTGTTGATCTTTCCCTCACTTTGTCGTTCTCTCTCTCTCTCTCTCTCTCTATCTCTCTCTCTCTCTCTCTCTCTCCTCATACATATATGTTAAGGTCGAGGGTGTTGAGTGCGTCTTTTTTCAACTTATCTTCTCTATTAAGGGTTTCGCAAAAGTATTTTAGTAATTTTTTTTAATCTACCCCACCTTGAAGAACAGATAGGATTTCTGCAAAAATCTTGTTCGGGAAAATAAGTTGAACATTTAATTTTATTTTTTTGCTATAACTTCTCTGTTTCTTAATATTGTGCACTTTAATTACAAAGGCTACTTCTCTTAAAAGCTATATCCTCAAAACTAGACTACGGTCAATCTTTTATCTGTGTGTGTGTGTGTGTGTGTGTGTGTGTGTGTGTGTGTGTGTGTGTGTGTGTGTGTGTGTGTGTGTGAAATGTTCTACATATATACATATATATATAGCATTTCACAAAACAAAAATACAAACACACAGATATATATATATATATATATATATATATATACATATATTCAGTTAGATATGTGTGAGTTTGTGACACTGTGTTTCACGCTTTTGCGATCGTTAGACAAATAAAAGCGCTTTTAAATAAGTACCGTGCATATATAATATATAAATAATATAACATATATAAAAAATTACATATATATATATACATATATATATATATATATATATATACATATTTCACTCACACACACACACATAGATAGATAGATAGATAGATAGATAGATAGATAGATAGATAGATAGATAGATAGATAGATTATGATAGTCTCCGAAACATTCATTTCTCGCAGAAATAAAAGCTTTGATGGAAAAGCTTTCAATTCCGTCTGGAACCATCTTCAGGAGAAGGAACTCGTCGCAAAGATTTGTTTCCCGATTCGCCTGTGTATGCTAGGCATCTCATCATCGGCCTTTTAATCCGTCGGTTCTCAACATTCGACGCATTCCAATTAGTTTCTTTGAATTTTTAGTTGTTAAGTAATTTTTCGCGACTTCTAAAGTATGAGCGCGCTTGACGTTCGCCTTGTTTGTCTCGTGATCAATCCGTCGTTGTGGCTGCTGACGAACAAATTGATGCACAGATTCCAAATGGATGTGACGATAAATGGATTCTTCTGTCGAATGCCATACTTCTTTGATAATCGCAGCCTTGTAACATTCATTGCCTATGACTTATAGCAGGGAGAGAGTGGGATATATATATATATATATATATATATATATATATATATATATATATATAATGTGGACATAGAAGTCAATGCTTCGTGCGTCCATATAGTCTATAACTGTAAATGCGTTTAAACATTAAACGTTCAACTTATACGTTCAACTTATGCACCACTCGGAGTGAGTTTCATAGATAAGGTATTGACTCCTCAAGAAGCTTGATAGCAAAAGTGAATTTATTTATAATGAAGATTATTTGTTTGCTAGTGCTTCTCTGTTGCTTAATATCGGGCACTTTAAATGCAAAACCTGTTTGCCTTTTAAACCGCTACATTCCAGAAATACACTGGTAGACATTTCTTTCAAAACGCATTTATATAATTCAGTATTTCATTATGCCGTTCCAATCGGCATAGAGACTGCCAACCAACCAGTATAACGTCATAAATACACCGTCTAATGTAAATATATATTTAAACTTCATGTGAAGCAACTTCGACTATAAATGCGTAATAATGTTCTCAGCTGAAATGAAGCGAAAAGACTATTGAATCTATTACTACGCGAGCAGCTAAGAAAGTCTTTTCACTATGTTATACGAGACAATTTGTTTCTCTGGAATCTATCATACATATCTATAAGTCTACCATTTGTTTATGCCTATAATATTGCTGCCACATATGGTCCGGTTGCTCTGCTTTCTATCTTAAGCTTCTTGATAACATCCAAGGAAAAATCAGCAATATTCTTGGTCATGATCTGGCGGCTTGGCTTCTGTCACTTACTCACCAACTTAAAGTTGCTTCTCCGTGTCTCGAGCGCCCATAGCCCAGAGGTAGAATCGCCGACTGACGCCAATTCGGTCGGCTTTCAATCCTGGGTTTAAAAGCAATCGGAGTCTAATCGTACTGATGAGCAGTGATACAGCGAAACAGATCTGTCTGCGGATGACTATATATATATATATATATATATATATATATATGATAATTGTTCGGATGAGCTCACCGCTTTGCTGTGATACCTATCAGTCAGTTAATTGCCATATGTGATACACGCTTAGGCGATTATGTCGCGAAAGAGACATGACTGACTGATTATCCCGCAGTAGGTAGTCATTATTTTCTGCGGTAGACTAGTTGTCATCCAAGGCTGTAGAAACCCAGTCTGTCCTGTTATTTAACCCATTACTGGAGGGAAGAGACAAATTAATACCTTTCCCAAGGGTATTTGCGCGTAAGTGAATGCAAGGCACTCAACTGGAATTTGAACTCGGCTACCCAATTTCTCGGTCCGAGTCGATATTCATTGCACCACATACTTTATGAATTTAAGCGCAATAATAGACTGACATCGAGATCCCATCCATTTACAGTTGATATGGTTCTATATAGTTGTAAGTTATATGCTAAGATTTTTCTTACTCGTACTTCATGTTTTACAACCAAATTTAATCCACAAAAATTTAAATGCAATATCAATCGCTATCTATTGTCCTCCTGTTAACTCATTTCTCTTTCTGCGATTAATGATTATGTAATGATTATGTAATGATTATGTAATGATTATGTTCCTAATTCTTCCTTACCATGTAACCCCTTGCGTTTTAATGGCTTTAATGCCTTGCTTGGGATTATACCGATTAAAATAGAAATAAAAGTATTAGCTAGATCATTTTTCCTACTTTTTGTATATATATATATATATAGCCAGATCTGTTCCGCTGTATCACAGCTCATCAGTACGGTTAGAAAGCCGATTACTTTTTACCCAGGATTGAAACCCGACCGAATTGGCGTCACTCGGCGATTCTACCTCTGAGCTACGGGCACTCGGTAGAAGAAAGCCGACGTTTTAGCGTGTATATTATCGTTATGCGAGCCCAATAGCTGAATGAACGATATATATATATATATATATATATATATATATATATATATATATATATATATATATATATATATTCACTTTACACGTTAATGGATACTCATATTTGAGTAAATTCTACTTTTAGTTATTAAACAGTATATCTTTTTATTTTTAGTCTACCAACAAGAATATTCGGGAAATTTTGTTAAACAAAAGTATTCGCTTCCCGTTAGCATTCGAACTAGCGGCCATATTGGTAGAGATAAACCGCCATATACAAGACATAGACAAAGAAACAAATGTTTAATGATCATAGATAGATAGCGATTGGCACTACATTTAAGTTATTGATGATCAATGTTGACTGGGAATCAAGAAGTTTGGAGTTCCTTAAATGAGAAATGGGAGCGAAGAAAGTGTTAGTATGGAACTTACGGTTGTATTTGACCATTACAACTGTAAAATGATGCCAAATAAATGTCATTATTCTGCATTAGTATGTAGCTTATTTGTTAGCCCACACACAAAAAAAACACTCGTATATATATATATATGAAGTATTAATACTATATATTTGTAGTACTACTAATACTAATACTACTACTAATATATATAGTTAGTTGGATAAGTTTTTTTTTTTTTTTTTTTTAAGCGTTTCACCCCGAGCAAGGCATGTCACTGCCACTACTGTGCAGGGGGCTACGTAGAGTGGAGAAAGGCAGATTAAATATAGGAAATGGCAGAGGGTGGGTGATAGGCGGGTAAGGATACCGAGAATGAGGGTTGGGTAGATGAGAGTGTTGTGAGAATAGTTGGGAGTTAGTGTGATAGGAGGTGTCTATTGACCCTACATTTAAACACCTGGAGATTGTAACTGTCGGGAAAGCAGACTTGTGGAAGGGAGTTCCACAGGCGGGAAGCGCGAGAAAAGAAGCTGTTGGAGTAGAATTTACGGTTACATCTTATTTGTTTAACTGTAAAAGGGTGGGACCTCGTTGCTAATCTAGTATCTCGTGTAAATTCGTGCTTAGGCGGCACCAGTGATCTGAGCTCATCGGAGCAGAAGCCATGAAAGTACTTGTAGAAGAGGCACAGGGAAGCCACATCACGCCGGTGTGAGAGCGGCTGCAGCCGGTCTGCCAAGTCAGTATCAACCACGTTACAGATCCTCCTTTGTATTTTGTCAAGAAGCCCAAGGAGAGCAGCAGGGGCACCCGACCAGATATGGCAGCAATATTCAATACACGGGCGGATGGTAGATTTGTATATGTGCAGAATAGATTCAGGTGGGAAAAATTTCCGGGCCCTGCACAGGGAGCCCACTTTCATAGCAGCAGATTTGGCAATGGATTCAATATAGTCATTCCATTTGAGGTCCGCCGAGAGTGTAAGGCCAAGGAGGCGTAGTATTTTACTCTCTGGGAGACTAGCCTGTCCCATGCTAATGGGAGGTAGATGCGATTGTCTATGGTGATTAGTGTGAGTTTGTGACGATCGTCAGACGATCGCAAAAGCGTAAAACTCAGGGTCACAAACTCACACCTATCTAATTAAATATGTTAGCTCTATCACAAATAAATACCGCGCATATATAATATATTAATAATATAATATATATAACAAATTGCATATATATATACATACGCATTTCACATATATATATATATATAATAGTAGTAGGAGTAGTAGTGCTTCTACAACTTCACCGGTTCCCGAATGATCACCAAAGTTACGCCTGCTCAGTACCTAGATGAGTGACTACTTTGAAATACCAATTTCTGTATGTTTGGCTCAAAATCCCTCCGCCCATCAGCTATGGATTAATACACCCTGTTTAATGTAAAACTATGAGGCGGCTGTTTCAAATACGAGTATACTTGCCACATTAACATCTTAAGAAAGAAAAATGTCGGATTAAAAAATAAAATCTATGAATTCTTCACACCCCCACACCCCCACACACATGCACACACACGTATATATATATATATATATATATATATATATATAGAGAGAGAGAGAGAGAGAGAGAGAGAAAGATAGTTGAGTGGTGATAATGTGTGGAGTCAAGGTTATTTTTTTATTGGTTTTACTGATAAAGGCTGTGCCTTGCAGTGTCGTGGATATCGACTGAAAAATCGGGGAGCCGAGTTCGATTTCCAGTTGCATTCATGGCATTCACTTACGCACAAATACCCTTGGAAAAGGTATTAATCCGTCTCTGCCATCCAGTTATGGGTTAAATAATAGGATAGATTGGGTTCTATAGCCTTGGCTAGCAACCAGTCTACCGCAGAAAGCACTGGAAACCTACTGCGGGATAATCTTCTGCCCAGTCAGTCATGTCTCTTTCGAGACATGACCGCCCAAAGCGTGTTTCACATATGGCTCTTAACTGACTAATAAAAGCTATTTTGGCAAGCAGATTTTTTTATCGAGATAAGCGCTCGATATTGAGGTGGAGATAATGTTGATAGGTTTAATACAAAGAATTTGTCCCAATAACTGAGCAGGTTTATCCCGACTTCTAAATTTATTGAGCTCACCTCACATGTCTTTACCTATCAAGGCTTTTTTTTTTTTACATTTGTGCCACTTTTTTATTTATTTATATAGAGCTTGGTGTAATTTGATATTTTTGGGAGTAAATTTATTTGCAATTGGTTGGTTTTCTTCTTATTGTGCAGGTGCTTATTCTTATCTTATATCTTCTTAATGCTTTTTATTGCTCGCTAATGTACCCTCTAGTAGTTAAAATGGAAGGAAAGCCTTTCAATATATCGTTAAAATTGGTATACGCACCAACATCACACAGTACAGAAGAAGAAATCAAATCCTTCTACTCCATACTAGATTATGCGAAGGCACAGTGCAAATCACAAAATATCAGAATTATCATGGGAGATCTGAATGCCAAAGTTGGCCAAGGGAAAGAAAGTGAAACGGTCGGTAACTTCGGACTAGGACACCGCAATAGCCGTGGAGAGAAATGGGTCCAAAGGTGCACAGCAAATGACCATATAATAACCAACACCTGGTTCCAAGAGTACCCAAGAAGACTATGGACCTGGAGAAGTCCAGGAGTACAAACTAAAAACCAAATTGGCTACATTACTATTAACAAGAGATTCAGAAATGCACTCCTTCACTGCAAATGCGGACTGCGGAAGTGACCATCTGCCTGTTGTGTGCAAACTAAATATAAAACTAAAAAGATTAAAGAAACCTAACACAGCGCTAAGGCTGCAGTAGAATAGCCTCATGAATGACCTGAACCTACGGGAAATGTATACGGAGAGCATGAAAACGATATACGAAGGACAAATTGTAAATGGAAACTCAAAAAGAAAAGAAAAGAGTGCTAGATTGCTATGTGATATCTGTCCTTCTGATTGGAAGTGAGTGCTGGACGATCTCATCAAAGATGAAGGAGAGGCTTGAGGCAGCAGAAATGTGGTTTTACAGAAGGATGCTGAGGATACCATGGACAGAGCACGTGTGCCACGATGAGGTGTTGGAAAGGATGCAAACGAGAAGAAAACTTATACTAAATATCAGGAAGAGACAAACGAGGTTCCTCGGACACCTAATGAGGAAGGAGGGTCTGGAGAACTTTATACTCACAGGTCGGATAAATAGACAGGGAAAAGCAGCGCGAGACGTACTTGTTAGGTCTCAGCAAATGGTTGTCGGCGCGGGGCTTGGGAGAGATACGAAGATAAAAATTATTGAGAGTGACAAGAGACAGAGCCAAGTGGAAGTCTATGATCGCCTAAGTCCTTCAGCGACACGGTACATGAATGATAAGAAGAATGTGCCCTCTATATCAAACTACACCAAGCTCCATATAAATAAGAAAGAAAGCGTGACACGATACCAAAAAAAAAAAATCAATTTTTATGATTGAAGACATCATAAGAGTGACCTCACAACACTCCGAAGTTGGCATGAACCTGCTAAGTTAAATGATAAATTCTTTGCATTAAAACTATATATATCTATCACGCTCACGTTGTCTCCAGACAACTTAAACGCATACGCCATTGCCATTCGTTCATTAGAATTAATGTCATCAAGGGTTTTATTTTATTTTTTTTTTTTTTTGCTCTATGTAATCTACGTAGTAAATAAGAGTAAATAAGAGTTTTCCTTTATTTTATTTTATTTTTTTTGTTGTTGTTGTTGCTGTCCTTGTTCATGATTTTACCTTTTCAAGGGCATTTAGGCTTTTCGGCAAGTTGTTTATTGGTTCCACCAGCAGTTTTGATTTTATATATATATACTAAATCATTATAGGTCTGATTTAAATTAAACTAGACAAGTAAACAGTTGTATTAAAAAGTGCTCAATACATGTTTGAAGTGGGGTGAAGATTTAACATGTAGGGATTTTAGATATTTAGTTAGGGAAGATCAGCCGGTTACACTACCATCGTTTCGACTTTTGCGATTTGTTTCGTCTTACAAAATCAAAGTAACGTAAGCGTTACTTCCCTGCCTATATATATATATATATATATATATATATATATATATATATATATATATATACAAGTGAATAAAAAACTAAGAAAATATTAACAACGTTCAAAACATTAATTTAAAATAGTACTCACTATAGAAATAGAGCAATGAATATTTGTTATAAGTTATAGTTCAGAACATGTACAAATTATAATTTACTACAAAAGTGAACATTTTGGTTCGACATCGAAAAAACAATGTTTGATGTCTATGTATATATAGGCAGTGAAGATCAGCATATATATATATATATATATATATATATATATATGCCTTCATAAATATCCCTCAGAGGACGAATGTTTTTCTTTGTCTTTATTCATATATATATATATATATATATATATATATATATATATATTCTTGTTCCCACCACACACACACAACATCTAAAACCATATTCTTGTCCACCTCCCCAAACCCAAATGCAGAAAATACTTGTTAGCAACGCCAATATACTTTTTTCTTCTGTGTGCCATGTCTCTTCAGGACGTAGGCAATCATGGCCTTCCAAGTCTCCCTATACCTGGTAGCTCTTAGCACACTTTCTCCTGCTACCCCACCCAAAACCTGCTCTGCCATCCACCTGCTCAAGCCCTTCAAATATGTTATCCGCTGCATTTCCCTGTCTCTCTTTCTTTCTAACCTGTGAGTATCAGACTCTCCAAGTCTTCTTTCCTCCTCACATGTTCCAACAACCTCAACTGTCTTTTCTTTATGCTCACTTTTAATTTCGTTTTCGTTTCCATCCTTTCCAAAACCTCTTCATTGCTCACATGATCGATCCATGATATCCGTAGCATCCTTCTGTAGAACCACATTTTAGTTGCTTCAAGTTTTTCTTTCATCTTTGATGATATTGTCCAGCATTCAGTACCACACTGAAGAACAAATATCACGTAGCAATCCAGTACTCTCTTCTTTGTTTCTATCAAAATTTTCCTGTCTCTTAATACTCTGCTCAGCTTCTGGAATGTGTCCTTGGCCATGCCAATTCGCCTTTGGATCTCAGTGTCGCACTTTGCATCTTCTGTTAGAACACTTCCCAAGTACTTAAATTTTTATACTTGCTTGATTTTATTATCCCCACCTGCACTTGACATGTTGTGCTGCTCTTTTGCTGATGACCATGTATTCGATTTTCTTGTAGTTTATTTGAAGTCCTTTCTTTCGACTTTCTTCAGCTATCTTTTTTAGGAGTTCTTGTAGTTTTCTTTCCGTGTCTGCTCTCAGCACTGTATCATCAGCGTATCTTGTGTTGTTCAGATTGTAACCACTAATGATGAATCCTGGCATAACTTCTAGGGTTCTCGGAATAATCTCGCTGTACAAGTTGAATAGATCCGGTGAAAAGACACATTCTTGTCTTTCACCATCTTTTTATGTGTGTGACACGATAACTAGACATATATGTATTTTATTATAATAGATTAAAATAGAAAATAGATTAGAATATAAAATAGTTTAAAAACATATTTAACAAAAGTGAAAAAGAAGAGGAAAAAAATAAATAAACGCTTTTTCTTTTATGAGGAAAATTGTCCACCGGTAAATATTTGACTCAGTGATAAAGGTCAGCGGGTAGGTTTTCGATGACCCGGTCAAAGGCTGTCCTTTACTGTATCTTGACCACACATTAAGCCTTTTCCGGCGGAAGCCTTATTAAGATAAAAAAAAAAGATAACTGAAATTTCAGACTTACAGTCGCCGGTGTTTGTCACCGGTGGTCTAAAGCATTTCCGGATTTCCGGATTTCCGGATTCATATTAAATAAATAGAGTCAGTTAAAAAAGTGAAGACGAGTTAAGTGGAAGGAGTCAGCCGGGTGCGAGCTTGAAGTAAGGATCTCCGTTCGTCTTGTTTCGTTCAGTTTGGGTTTGTTGATCTCCATTAATTAGACTTAGAGCTGTGTGTCACATTCGCCTGCCCCAACCGAAAAGGCTAACTCTAAACGAATAAAGCATCCTTTCAACTCATCCAAATTGTGGAAGTTCGTTCCTTATAGTCAATCTTGTAAACCCAGCTGTTCGTCCGACGGTTTCTACAAAAATCCGGCAACATCACAGCGTGAAGAACGGCCGCCGGAGAAAATTGTTAGGAAGGACCGTTGGGGTGGTACATGTGTATATCTGATGACTTCGTTTCCTGCCCGTATGCAGGTGGTTTACTGCGAGTAGAGGTTCCTGATTACACTGATGTCTTTGCCAAATATATCGAAGTTACTGAGCATTTCTATCAATTCTTTGTGGCGTACTTTGTCGAACGTTGTGGCATTGTCAACAAAACACAGGTAAACTTCTTTTTTCATTTGTATCGCCCTTTCTGATATCACCCTGAGCATAAATATCGCATTTCTTTGTTCCAGTGTCCTTTACAAAACCGCACTGTTCTTGTCTTATTTTTGGTCTGATTCTGCTTCCTACTCTATTCATCAGGATTCGGACAATGAGTTTCGTTATGTGGCTCATCAAACTGATTGTTTGGTGGAGTTCGCCCTCGATTGCGCCTGGCCTTTTACACCATGCAAAAATGAATGCAAACGCTTCAAATACTCGACGTCTTCTATATCAAAATCAACCAACCAAATTAATTGCAAATATAGCAAAAACATATTAAAGTGAATAAAACATTTAACGCCATTTTACTAATTTCCGGTCAGCTCCCTTAAATTCAAATGCTTGTTTTGAAAAAATTCCATAACTAAAACAGGTCCTAAGCATGACTGTAAACTGCATCCGGCAGCAACACCTCTGATTGGGATTTTGTGATGAGCATGGTACAACCTCTTAATTGCTGCTGTTCCCAGGTCCACCCTGACCTGGAGTGGTAGAACCTGTTAGGGTCTCAGCTATGGGCAAATAGTTAACACCCAAACTAGAGTGAAAACACTATGGCAGTGTAGAAATACACTTTCATAGAAATATATACATAAAAATAGACTTTTATAGAAAGATATACATTTTTGAAGGAAAAATATTACCAAAACACATTTTTGAAGGAAAAAATTATTCTCAGCAAAACATACAAAATACAAAATTAAAAACATTTTCAGTTTTCTAAAATAAAAAAAAATCATTAAAATCTGACTAAATCAACCTTCTCATTATAACTGAACATTAAAAAATATCTTAAAACCCCACCTTCTTGCCATTAAATAACCAATAGAGGTTGATATGCCGTTAAACAAAACTCAAACTCAAATAACTAAAATGATGGAATCGTAAAATTCTAAGATAATACTCTTCTATTAACCACTTGACTCTAGTTCTTTTACCACCCCGTATATCCTTTCTCTCCACCTTTGCAACTGTCATCACATCTGTATTCTCATCCTTCTCTTGCTCCTTTCTAACTGGTTCGTCTTCCTCTTCACTCTCTTCTACTTAATCTTTTTACTCTTATGTAAGCCCCTGCACATCAGTGGCATTACCGCCTTGCTCGGGGTGATACGATTAAAATAAAAATAAAAATAATAACAGTATCATTTGCGCGTCTTTTTCAAAATTCGCCATGACAACGGAATGCAGATTTTATCTCAGTTTCAATAAGTTTGTCTTTTTAATTTACTCCAGAAGATGGTCGAAAGTGCTTGGGTTAAAAAAGAAACTTTCGGCGTCTTCCTTGATTATTTCGTCTTATCATCAAGAAACCGATGAGAAAAGAGGAACGGATCAGTATAAAGCTAAGTAGACACAATCTGTCTATATTATTCAATTAAACATGTTTGAATGAAGATATACCGCTTAAATATACATACCTATGAAGCAAACTGACAATGAATTCTTTCTCTGAAACCACACAGAAAAAAAAAACATAGCAATAAATGTTCGGATTTTGTGCTTCCCGACCACATTATTTACGTAAAGAAGACGCCATCCTAACCGCATTATTGTGACTTTAAAACGACATTGATAGTCTAAAACAACAGTTTGCGCTGTTACGGCAATCAGCGTACGCGTTAGAGCATTCGAGAATGAAATCTCTTTAACCTTATAACAACTATTACCGAAGTACAACTATTCTTAGGCAATCCATTAATATTCTAAATTGCTCTGTGTATCAATATAAAAAAAATTATGCCAGTAATACTACTAATATATTACAGGAAGCTGAATTTACGTTTGTGTAAGTTATAATCTGTGACACTAAATAACAGCAATGATTTCTTTAATTCTTATATTAATTTTACTGGCTTTTTTTTATACGTGACTAGCAGTTTTTTACAATAGAAGCTTCACTCGTTATGTAGGTCTGAGTAATTGGAATATTGATAAAAGCAGCGAGCAAGAAAAGTAGAAACTAATAATAATAGAAATCAAAAGTATTTGGCAATGGAAATATCTACTTCTTGAAGAATTGCGTAACAATCCAAAGAATAAAATGAAATAGATCGAAACACGAGGAATATACCGAAATAGATAGATAGATAGTTAGATAGATAACAACATGCTTACTATATTCAGTACATTACATAATCGTTACTATAAATCATACATAACACAACATACAGTGCTATAACGTATATGTAGGGGAAACATCACGAAATCTAAAACACGGATCTACGAACATAAAAGAGAGTTATGTTTGGACATACGTTCCAACTCCCTGGTATTACGTAGATAACGTAATATTACGTAAATAACGTAGGTCCCAATTTTGATTTCTCAAATGCTAGTTTAAATAACCCAAAAACACTAACCATGGGTATATAGTACCCAGCGCAAATGACTCCATTTTAATTAAATATAAAATTTCCAATACCTGATTTTTTTACCTAAACAATATTTTTCAATTCCTATTAATGTTAACTCAAAGTACAAATTTGAAGTGCCTGCCTGTAAAATATTTCAAATAAGGAGTTATATTTAATATTTTTTATATTTTCAAAATCAGGTATGATATACCCTTGGTTAGTAATGGTGTAACTTTAATTGGTGGTTAGTGTTCCAGGGCTAAAAAAAAAACATAACCTTTTATGGGGGAAGTACTTCGAAAAAAAGATTTATAGCATTACTACCAACTATAAGGATGTGCGTTGTGGTACAGTGGATATCGGCTCGAACGAGAAACCGGGGAGCCGAGTTCGAATTCCAGTGGAATCCATTGTATTCATTTACGCGCAAATACCCTTGGAAAAGGTATTAATCCGTCTCTTCCCTCCAGTTATGGGTTAAATAGCAGGACAGATTGGGTTCTATAGCCTTGGTCGGCAACCAGTCTACCGCAGAAAGCAATGGCAACCTACTGCGGGATAATCTTCTGCTTAGTCAGTCATGTCTCTTTCGAGACATGATCGCCCAAGCGTGTATCACGTATGGCACTTAACTGACTGACTGACCAACTATAAACACACAATTAAATTAAATTTCATTACTTCTGCATTTTTTCGCAAATCTATAATTCATGAATCCAAAATACCAATAGATATAATTAAATAATTTAAACATAGCTCCTTATATTCTTATAGCTCCTTATATTCTTAGCAGTGTATGAACTAGATTCTATTTTATTTCATAATTAACTTGTGCATTGTTCATATTATTATTCTCGATTATTTTTTATTATTATTATTGTTGTTTATTATTTTATTATTATTAGTTTTATTACTATAATATTTTTTGTTAATTTTTATTTTCATTATATATTTTTATATATTTTTGTATACTTTTTATGTTATTTATATTGCTAAAATTTAATATTGTAATGATAGAATATGGTACTTTATATATCATTAGTTTTATATGTATATTCTAACATTTATATATTATTTATATTACTTAATTATTGTAAAAAATTCATACATAGATATTTAGTATTTTAATACATAACATTTCATCGAAAGATTATAACCGATAACAACTTATTTTCAAAATTTATTTATTTATAAAAAAGTTCGCTTAATACATAATTTCGTAAGAATTTTAGAGAAAAATGTATCTCTATTTATCGTCCAGACTCATGAACGCACACATTCATACACGATTCTCTCATACATTTATACATGATTCTCTTATTTTGTCTAAAAAAAAGAAAATCGTTCGATTGCTTGACATGTGTATACATTATTTTACAATGTAATTTTACCGACTCATAAACGCACACATTGATACATGATTTCTCTCATACAGATACATTCACACACGTTTCTCACATTTTAATTAAAAAAGAAAATCGTTCCATCGCTTGACACGTCTATACTTTATCGCTACAATCTTAAACGGAAATGTATTTCATGTTGTCATTCACTCACGTGCAAAAGTTACCGATGTATAAACACACTTTATTTGTCTATAGTTTAAATACACTTGACACGCATTATTTTCGCATACATATACTTACATAGTTAATAAACATATTGTGTTTTTATTACACTTGGAACACACACTTAAAGCGACATAAGTCTTGACGCTACATTCCAAATGTGAGCCGATTGCTTTACTACACGTGACACGTATTTGACCAATAAAATCAATCCTCAATTAATGTACTGTCTCTGTAGATTTTTAAAAGATTTGTTTTTTAATTTTAAATCATTCGCCTTTAAAAGAACATTTCTGAAGAAGCTTGTTAAAAAGAAACTTGTTAGATTAAAGACACTTTTTGTTGTCTGTTTTAACTTATTCCATATATATATATATATATATATATATATATGAGTTGAATATATGGATCGAAATCTGACAAGATGAATAGAATTAATAAAGAACAAGAAGGAAAAAAGTGTCTTTAATTTAACATTTTCCAGTTATAACAAGCTTCTTCAGCGATTTAATAAGGACGAATGATTTAAAAATCCGAGAGACAGTATTTTTAAAATGAGGTATAGTTTCAAACGTTAGATACGTGTCACGTGTGATAAAGCAACGGATAAATATTAAATGTAAAAGATGAAACTTGTGTTTGTTTAACTACATGTGTCAACGCGTTCTTTTTAGATAAAATAAGAGAAAACAGTTATGAATGTATGCGTTGAGAGAAATCAAATGATGGAACAATTTTCATTCTAAATAACGTGAGAATCATGTATGAATCATAAACGAGAGATATTTCCGTTTAAATTCGAGTGAAAATAATGTTAAATGACATTATATATATAGATATACGTTATTCGTCATCGACATACAAACAAGCCAGTTTCGCTGTATCACAGCTCATCAGTTTGTAATCCACTTGCTTCTGGCCAGGATCGAGACTCGACCGTTTGGTGTCAATCGGAGTCGCTAACCCCTAAGACAGAGACTTATGGAATCAGAGGTGGGAAATTTTAGCGTGTTATATATAAGCGGTGTATACACACGCCAGTCACCGAAAACTCTCTTTCTCTCTCTCTCTCTCTCTCTCTCTCTCTCTATATATATATATATATATATATATATATATATATATATATATATATATACATTGAGTTATAAGAAAAATTAAGGCATACACGTTGTTTCATGGTAAATCGGAAGTATATAACGTATTTGTAAAAGTTTTTAAACTTCCGTAAAGTATCGAAAAGCCCAAAAAGTTTTTAAAATCTAAACGTTTCCCATTGATATCTAATGTTTTCATCATGTTATAATAATTCTTATCAATTTATTTGAAAGATAAATTAATTTTCTAAAAGTTTGAATTTTCAAAATTTACGTTAAAAATCTATTGCATTTTGGAGATATTCAAACTTCCGTAAAATATCGAAGACTCTAATTTTTTTTAATATCTAAGTCTTTTCTATTCATACCAAGTGGTTTCATCATTTTCACTTATTTTCATTAACTTATCATAAGGATGAATTAATTTTATGAGACTCTGAAAATTTCAAAATTTACCTTAAAAAGTATAGCTTTTTAGTTGATTTCGTATAGTTTTTCAACGTATTTGTAAAATAACGTGTATGCCTTAAGTTTCCTTATATTTGCTCTATATGTATTTTTATACATATATATTTAGAGCTCTCTTAGAGAGTTATCCTACCACTGTATGTACGGGATACCCCTTTGGATTCTGCTATATCTACACCGCATGCTAATATAGTTCTGAATGACGAAAGGCCTCACAAGTAAACCTTTCCACTTTGTCATATAATTTCCTTAATATATATATATATATATATATATATATATATATATATAGTGTGTGTGTGTGTGTGTGTGTGTGTGTGTGTGTGTGTGTGTGTGTGTGTGTGTGAAACTACGTTTTCTTAGGCAAACGGACGTGTCGTTAGAAGCGACGTGCTCTAGACCAGGTGAGCATTAAAAATAATGTTTAAAGTAATAAAATCTGTCGAAGTCATAAAAATATCAAATTCACTATTTCTTTAGAAAATTGATTTTTTAACGTTTGGGTATGAAACTGAGCACAAATTTCGACTTGTACAGAGAGACTATTCTGAGGACTCTTGATGTTTTGCCAGGATGTATCATCGGAGGCCACAGTTTGAACAACGTGGTCATCAGCAAAAAGAACAGGCCAAATGCAAAGTACAAGTAGGGGATACTAAAATCAAGCAAGTACAAAAATTTAAATACCTAGGAAGTTTTCTAACAGAAGACGGAAAGTGTTACATCAGATCCGAAGGCGAATTGACGTAGAAAAGGAGTTCCAGAAGTTGAGTAGAGTATTAAGAGACAGGAAAATTTCGCTAACAACAATGAAAAGAGTACTTATTTGCTAATTGATGTCAGTTCTACAATATGGCAGTGAATGCTGGACAATATCATCAAAAATTAAAGGAAAAACTTAAAGCAACTGAAATGAGGTTCTACAGAAGGATGCTGCGGATATAATTAATCGAGCATGTGCGCAATGATGCGGTTTTGGAAAGGATAGAGACGAAAAGGAAATTAATACTGAGCATCAGGAAGAGACAGCTAAAGTTCCTGGGACATGCAATGAGGAAGGAGAGCTTGGATAACCTGATACTAGTAGGCCAGATAGAGGGAAAAGAGACAGGGGAAAGCAGCGAATAATCTATTTGAAGGGTCTGAGTAGGTGGATGACAGAACGAGGGTTGCGTGGTGTAACAGGAGAAAGCGTGCTCAGAGCCACCAGGGGTAGGGAGATGTGGAATCCATGATCGCCTACGTCCTGAAAGGACAGGGCACATAGAAGAAAACGAATGACGAGAAGAATTTTGTTTAAACGCACTACAATATATTTGTGTTTGCGTGTGTATATGAAATTGCGTTTAAGCATGAAACTGATTGTCGTCGCTTAGTGTTGACCTCAAAGTACACTTTTATATTTATGAACGCTCCATCCCCGATACTGAGCATTTTAACCCTTGAATATAGCATATGTAAGACTATATCATATATGCAGAAACACGCACACACACACACTCATATATATATATGTGTGTGTGTGTGTGTGTGTGTGTGTGTGTGTGTGTGTGTGTGTGTTATGGAAAATCCCGAAGATTAAAGAAATGGTTTTTTACCACCAACATGTTGAAAATATGCCTCATTCGGCAGAATTGACACATTTTCTTACAAAATTCATCGTAAATAATCAAACTGGCAAAAATAAATATATAAATATACTGTTTGATTAAAAACAGAATATCTACTCAAATACGAGTATCGACTAAAAGTAATGTTAAAACAATTAATTATTTATATATATTCAAATACTTTAATCCAAGCGGAAAAAGCAGGAAGGTAAATTCCAATAACCCGATCCTAATTAATATTTAAAAAATTTTATTATTAAAAAATGATACAGGAAGAGAGCTCCATGTAATAAAATATATTTCAGAAAGGATTTTTTTCGTTGCTGAGGTGATGCGTTATCCCCTGTCGGGATTTCATGTCGAAATGTACATACAACATCTTTAAATAAATCCTATTTAATTTATATATATATATATATATATATATATATATATATATATATATATGCTTCTGATTTTGCAGCAGAAATTATCTTCTGCCTTATGCGTTTTATTAGTTCCTTTTTAATTTTACAATAACTTCAATGTTTGGGATGTTTTTAAGAAGTAGAGAAAATTACGCTGGTCTATATTGGGATCCCTACGATTATTCCAATGTCTTCCAATGTATCCCTACGCTTATTCCAATGTCTTCCAATGTATCCCTACGCTTATTCCAATGTCTACTTCAAACTGGTAGAAATTAAACCTAAAACAAACTCTGAAGAGGATCAGGGAAAGTGCAAAAACAAAACCTATTGCTAGGTTTTAACCTGAAAGTATACTTTTATATTTGCATACGCTCTATTCCTGGTATTGAGCACTTTAACCCTTGTATATATCATATTTAAGACTATATCATATATGCAGACACAAGCGCGGGCGCACACACACACACACACACATTCATATATATATATATATATATATATATATGTGTGTGTGTGTGTGTGTGTGTGTGTGTGTGTGTGTGTGTGTAATTTTATAAACGCGCAAAACTCATTAGCTTAAGCAATTTTGGAGTCGGGTGTGCCCTAGAGAGAGAGAGAGAGAGTGTGTGTGTGTGTGTGTGTGTGTGTGTGTGTGAGTGAGTCAATTCTGTGTTTCTTTGTCTCAGAACTAATGTATAAGCTCTTTCAATTGTGTTTGGCTACTCTGACGTTTTCGTTTTCACGCGTGTTCATATGAAGTCTTGTGCATGTGAATATGTAATCTCTACGCTTGTGAATGGAAGATGAGAAGCTCTGTGAAAGGGCTGCGCTTGTATTGGCAGGTTGAGATGGGCGGACAGTGGGAAGAGAGTGAGGAAGAGAGAGAGATTGTGTGTGTGTGTGTGTGTGTTGTTGTTGTTGTTGTGTGTGTGTGTGTGATAGAGAGAGAGAGAGAGAGAGAGACAGCGAGAGAGAGAGAGAGAGAAACGGGGGAAAGCGAAAACCGGTCGGAACAAAGAAAGAGGATTTTGCACTGATAACATTACACAGAAGAGGAAATTAAACTGGATGCTGAACACTCATGCACAGACCTGCGCGCACATATATGCACACAGCGGTGCAAATGAACAACTCCTACGCTGAGAAGCCCAAAGTTATCGACATTCCTGCTAACATTTGTTAATGAAACTTACGTGTACTTATGAATACGCATGAGTTTCACGATTAGAGTCACACATGGTGCTGTAATGGTGTCGACTTGTAACGAAGCTTTCTACAATAAATGCGCAAATAAACAGCAATTAAGAAGTATATATGTTTTTCTGTCTGGCTATGTTTGTTTTGAGAAAGATATTCACTGCAAATTGTTGAATAGATAGATAGATAGATAGATAGATAGATAGATAGATAGATAGATAGATAGATAGATAGATAGATATGGACTGACTGAAAAATATTAACAGGTAAAATAGACTGATAGTGAAATTAAATAAGAAAATTTGAAGATAAATTGAGAAATAGAAACAAATTGATAAAAATAGAAATATATGTTTCTATGTAGATAGATATGAATAGACTGATAAAAATACATCATAGATAGATAGATAGATAGATAGATAGATAGATAGATAGATAGATAGATAGATAGATGCCCGTTACTATGCCCAGATATTAAAATCAGATCTTAACCAAATATTATTTCGTTCTATATACAGATTATTATTCCTTTGATGCAGAAACTAAAAATTGTACACATATATATATATATATTAAATCCCAATAAGCAAGTGTATATAAGTAAAATCCCCCAAAATCAGATCGTATTAATACTAACTTTAGCAATATTGAAAATGATCCATGTGGAGGGCTCTATGTAATAATATTACAGAATCAAATATGCATATTATATCGATAAATTCCGAAAATTACATTTCGTTGAAGAGCTATTTCAGTGAGAAAACTCTCGCTTCATCAGCAACAACCCAAAACAAAAATGTATTTATTCAAATTTGTTCAAAACATGTCCATACCGGAAGAAGACCCAAAACATGTCCGTACACAGAAAGTTAAAAAAACGTAGGGGGAATTAAAAAAGAAAAAATTATTTAAAATTTACCGTCCAGAAATATAAAAAAAAGGGGGCAAAGACAGGGATTCATGACTCGATATTAGAAGAAGAATTTGTTTGATTACGTCTTTATTAAAGAATTAAGTGTCAAAATTCTTTCATACAGACGTAACCAAAAAAGTCTTTTGTAACATATTTGAATTAATAAATTTTTGTTTTAGTTAGTTGTTGATGAAGCGAATGTTTTCTCGCTGGAATAGCTATTAAACGAAATGTATTTTTCGGAATTTATAGATAGATAGATAGATAGATAGATAGATAGATAGATAGATAGATAGATAGATAGATAGATAGATAGGGATTTTAATTAAAAATAAGACAAAAGCTACATGAAATTAAACGAAAAATAATTCTTTATAACATTTATCAATTTATCAATAAAAAATTTAATGAAGTATTAGTTTTATTATTCAATTTCATCAATAAACATGCTTTCGCTTTTCTCATATTCTAAGTCGTCATAAGTAAGAAGTTGTCCTTAATAATTATATTCATAACTCAATTATTTAGCATGTTTTGTGACAAGTTTTGTCGATTAAACTTGATCTTGTCATTTACTAATCTGCAGTGAGAGAATATACGGTGAAAAGAAGTCACCTTAAATTGTGAATTAGTTTAGTCTGCAAGAGTAACCAATGCCCTACAGCGATTGTATATATATATATATATATATATATCAATGGATGTTCACCCTGTACAAAGCCCAAAAACCACAAGAAGTAGAAGGATACAGTGTAAGAGGCGCCATGCAAAGAAAATGACACCAAGACGCAAGAAGTTACCGGAAGTAAAAGGTAAAGAAAAGACTTTAGAACAAACCGGAAACCCAATCCTAAACAGGAAACAAGAACTAATCCTCAACTTAAGTTCATATATATATATATATATATATATATATATATATATCTGTGTGTTATATAATTATATTATTTCTTACATCTTTCAATTATAATAGACGAAAGATTAAAAGTGAGAACGGACGGATTTTATTAAAAAATGATCAAAAACAATGAAATTTATTTAACCTGACATGCCTAAAAGAAATTTGCTGCACGCACGCACGCACACACACACACACACATATATATATATATATATATGATGTGTGTATGTGTGTGTGTGTGTGTGTGTGTGTGTGTGTGTGTGTGTGTGTGTGTGTGTGTGTGTTGTGGTGCGGTGGATGTCGGCTTGGAGGGGGAAATCGGTGAGCCGAGTTCCAATTTCAGTCGAACACCCTGCATTCACTTGCGCACTAGTACCCTTGGGAAAGGTATTAATCCGTCCGCTCCCTCCAATTATGGGTTAAATAATTGAGGTCTGCTGTTCATGCGATCTGTGGCGGATTTCTGCACCGATTGTTTGTTATCAGCAATTCCAAAAAGTGTGGATGGTACTACACAATGCCTTCACCACTATAAATAAATCTTCGTGTGGATGTCTTACTAAGGTTAGACCCACATACATCGAAATCGATGGGAGAGTACATTATATATATATATATATATATATATATATATATATATATATATATATAAACGCGTGGTTTATATGTATATTTGGGCTCAACCATTTTTTAATGAAATACGGAAGATAAGAATGGTTTAATTTATTTTATTTTTTTTACGGTTGGCAGGATTTAAGGAATATAAAAATTTTTCATAATTTTCCTTGTCCCAAGCGCTTTTGGCTACTTCTAAGTACTTGGAAAATAAAAAATCTCCTAAAAACCTAAGGGGATTTGAAAGAAATGTCTCTGCACAAATATACATATTGAGATAAAATGGCAAAGGTTATAAACCACGCGTTTGTTGGTCTCGGCTTCTTAAGGTTCAAATCAAAGTCAAAATTACGTGTAATGGAATTGCATTAGGATTTCTGAAGAGAAAAGGAAAATAACTTAAATTACCTTATCAAATCCGATGACCAGAAACCAGAAAGCATTATATATATATATATATATATATATATATATATGTGTGTGTGTGTGTGTGTGTGTGTGTGTGTATATAGTGATCCACGTATACTGTCTTAATATGTATAGGAAAGAAAAGAATATTAATAAAAAGTTTTGAATTTAAAAATGTACTTTTTTGGGACAGTATTTGTTTATTTTTATTATTATTAAGACGCTTATAGTACAACTGTGTAAATTTTCAAGTAAATTTTCATTACACCCGAGCAACATCGAGCTATACTGCTAGTATATATATATATATATATATATATATATATATATATATATATATGCAGAGAGAGAGAGAGAGAAGTACTGAATTGTTCCCGGAACGAAACGTTCCCAATATTTAAGAAAACATACACGGATACATTATAGGCGTCTTTATAGATAAAACATTTAAAAAAATGAATGTTAGTTGACCTGAGCAAAATAGTTTCAAATTTTCTTTACGATGCCCAGATATTAAAATCAGATCATAATCAAATATTATTTCGTTCGATATACAGATTATATCTGTATTATTCCACTGATGCAGAAATTAAAAATTGTACATATATATATATATATATATATATATATATATTCTAAAGATGTACTGTTAAATATAAGAGACAATGAATGTCTATTATGTTTAATCATGAGCCGTTCTAAACAACGTATTTTGGCTTTAATTTCAGGTGAAAACAAGGACAAAAATTCTCCAACATTTTCATCTTCAGAGAGGTTACAAGGACGTTCGCATAAAAACACCCATCATCAGCGACGATTTTATCTTGTGTTGAAAGAAAACTTTGCTAGGCAACGATAACAGTTACCAAAAATCGCAAACGCCGTTCGTTAATTTGTATTAACGTCCATGACACCTCTATGAAGATCGCTTACTTGACCCGAAAGCTTAGAACCAACTTAATAAAGGATTATCCAAATGTTGGAGAATTTTTATCTTTGTTTTCACCTGAAATTAAAGCCAAAATACGATTTTTAGAACGGCTCATGATTAAACATTATAGACATTCATTATGTCTTATATTTAACAGTACATGTTTAGAAAATAATCTGCTGCCTCGATACACTAAATATATATATATATATATATATATATATGTATATATTTAAAAATTATATAAGTGTGTGTGTTTGTGTCTGTGTATGCGTGTGTGTCTTTGTTTTTGCGTGTATTTTGTGTATGTTTAATAGATAGATAGATAGATAGATAGATAGATAGATAGATAGATAGATAGATACCCGAGTGATTGCGTGTGTCCTGACGGAAATAGTTTTCCAATGCAAAATTGTGTCATACATAGATTGATAAATAAATAGATAGGGTGAGATAACTGTTGATATCTAAAGATAGATGGATAGATAGATAGATAGATGCTGACTGAAAAATATTAACAGGTAAAATAGACAGAGAGTGAAATGAAATACGAAAATTTGAAGATAGATTGGGCAATAGAAACAAATTCATAAAGATAGAAATATATGTTTGTATGTAGGTAGATATGAATAGACTGGGAAAAATACAGACCAGATAGATAGATAGATAGATAGATAGATAGATAGATAGATAGATACGTGTTACGATCAATACCTGAGTGATTGCGAATGAGCTGGAGAATTTTTCAATGTAAACTTTCTTCAATTTATAATATTATTAGGTTACTCATCTAGTAAAAAACACTCTTTATTTCTTTTCACAAGTATAGGATTGTGCGCGTGGCTGTATGAATGCATGAAATTTGTACGTGGGTCCATTACTATTATTATTATTATTATTATTATTATTACTATTATTAGTAGTAGTAGTATTAGTAGTAGTAGCGATAATAATAATCATAATAATAATAATAATATGTAATATCATCCCAGGTTTTGTTTCAAACACCTTCATTTATTCAACGCAAAGTAATTTATTTCTTTTTGTAGTTTCATGTATCATTATTCACTTTGTAAACGCACGTAAACTCGTAGAATCAGTGGCAAAAATAAGAAGAAAAAGCGGAAAAATCCTTTCTGCGAATTTAATATTAAAATCGGATTGAAATATTAGCAAGGAACAGCATAATAACATCGACATGTTTGTCGGTGTATAAAGAAACGCAGATGAACAAAACGATATACAAATAAAAATGTGCAAGTCTATTTTAGCAACAATAAAATTATACTTTCCTGGTATTTACTTATATATTTATGTACATACATCGGTAAGATCGTATATCAATGCTGTTCTGGCGACTGTTTTATTCTTGATGTTGTTTACACAATTCTGAGAGCATAAGAATATATGTAAGTGCATTTCTGAGCATCGATATGAAACATCAAAATTACTTTTCTTTTACATTAATCAATATACTTATATATATATATATATATATATATATATATATATATATATATGGGTAAGCGTGTGTATGTATACATACATATACATAAAAACACATACGTATACATATAGATATTAATATATATTTGTGCCTGCATCTATTTCTATCTCTCTGACTCTATCTTTTTCACTTACTCTCTCCCTCTCTTTCTTTCTTTCTCTCTCTCTCTCTCTCTATATATATATATATGTATATATATATATATATATATATATATATATATGTATACAAATGAATAAGAAAGAAGAAAATAATTGTAATGTTCAAAACATTAATTTCAAACAATGCTCAATGTAACAATAGAGCAATAAATAATTATTATTAATTATTACTTAATAATGATGGTTACCGTCATTATTAACTACCTGATGAGATATTGCTATTTCAATGCTAAAACAAAATGTAAATTTTTGTAGTAGTTTGTAGTTTGCTAGTGTTCTAACGTATTAATTAATAATAATTATAATTATAATATATTATCTATCTATCTATCTATATATATATATATATATATATATATATATCCGAGTGAATACAGACTTTACACACTGCCTGATGAGACATTGAAGTTTCAATGTCGAAACAAACGTACCTTTGTCGCGGATATATATAGAAAAATTATGTACATGTTCTAAAATATAATTGACAATATATATATAAACATGTTACGGAAATTGACGAATTTTAACGAAACTTGGTTATAAGCAACCGACAATTTGTAATGAATTATTTTGAACATTATTTTTACCGATACTCGTATTTAAGTAGATTTTCTTATTTTAATTAAACAGTATTTTTATATCTACCGGCCTGATTATTTACGATAAATTTTTATTACGAAAATGTGTGCTACGCAGCAGGATTCGAACCTGCCACCCCTATAACATAGGGGATGCATACTAATTGATCTGGTACCGTCTTGACCACTCGACCATGGATAGCCTCTTGATCAGATGAGGTTTTTATCATGCTTATATAACACAATTTTTGATTTACCGTAAACAAGCATATCTGCTCTGAAATGTATCGTAATGTCAACAAATGTAAACATGTTACGGAAATTAACGAATTTTTACGAAACTTGGTTATAAGCAACCGACAATTTGTAATGAATTATTTTGACATTATTTTGATATTATATATAATAAACAAATATTTCCAATTCTCGAAGACTTTTATATCAAACACAACCGACCAACACTCAAAATATTTATTACCAATTAAACTGCAATGTGTTGAAGTGCATACAACAAACATTTAATGCCATTTTGCATGCTACCATTTTCCAGTCAGCTCTCTTACATTGGGACGTTTTTCTTGCAAAAAATTCTATATCTGCATCGGATAAATTTAAAATGTTAAAATAATTATAACAGAAGTCCCACCTGTGGAACTCTCTTCCATATTCTTGCTTACCTGACGGCTACAACCTCCAGAAATTTAAATGCAATGTCAATATCCATCTCTTAACCACTTGACTTCAGTTTTTTCTGCTTCACGCTGTATATATTTTCCTTTCTCTCTGCCTTTGCTACTGTCATCCTCTGTTTCTGATACCCACTGTAACTTGTTCGTCTTTCTTCCTACTCCCATCCTAACTAATCTTTTTCTCTTATGTAGGCCCATGCGCATCAGTGGCGTTACCGCCTTGCTTAGGGCGAAACGATGAAAAAAATTCGTTCACGCCTGTGTTTTTCAAATTCACTGTCACAACGTAATGCAGATTTTATCACAGTTACAATAAGTTTGTCTTTGTAATTCATCCCTTAGGATTGTCTCAGATGAGATCAAAAGTACCTGGTTAGAGCACAACTACGGCGCTTTCCTTGATGAATTTTCTCTGAACATCAAGAACCTGATCAGAGAACTGCAAAAGACGATTATAAAAATAAATAGACATAAAATCTCTATATTATTCAAGGAAACATATTTGGATGAAGATATGCTACCTAAACACACAGACACACACAGACATATATATATATATATATATATATATATATATATATATATATATATAAATCTCTCTCTCTCTCTCTCTCTCTCTCTCTCTCTCTCTCTCTCTCTGTCTCGTTCTCAATGCAAATATCGCCGAAGCGGAATTATCTCTGTTCCCGTGTGAAATAAGCTTTTGCCTGTTATTCCATGTGTGAAGCTGTGAAAAGGAGGGCAGAACATAAAACGTAGAAAAAATACAAAATGCATGAGCGTTTGTATAATTCGACCAAAAACTACAGCAGCTCAAAGCCGTGGTTTTTGTCAACAGTTGATACAACCATTAAATTCCACCTCATGCTACCATAATTCTTTTACAAGGGAAACTGATACACTTTTGTGTCGATCATACACTACAAGACGGTGCGTATGCCCCCCCCCCCTTCGTGGTAGAGTAAATAATACGAAGTTATTACTGTAATAATTTCGATTTTCAATTCTTCCTCTGTGTCAAACCGAGATTAGTGTAGCCAACATCGCCAAAATGCGCATCTGTTTGGTTTGTGTATGTATAAAGGTAAAAGAAGAAATAAATGATTTTATAAAAGTATATTTTTTACATCTTAATTGATTCGTCTATCATTTATGGAAGGTATTTACTGGAAGACAATGAAACAGACAGAAGTTTCTGCATAAGCGATGAACGCGCACTGAGGGTTTTCTGTTTTGAATGCATATATATATATATATATATATATATATATATATATATATATATGCTTACTTGTAACTAGATAGATAGATAAACCGAAATAGATAGATAGATAGATAGATAGATAGATAGATAGATAGATAGATAGATAAACTAATGTAACTAACAAAATATATTGATAAATAGAAAAGGAGTTTATATCATTATCTATAAATTAATATGATAGATAGATAGATAGATAGATAGATAGATAGATAGATAGATAGATAGATAGATAGATAAACTAATGTAACTAACAAAATATAGTGATAAATAGAAAAGGAGTTTATTTCATTATCTATAAATGAATATGATAGATAGATAGATAGATAGATAGATAGATAGATAGATAGATAGACTGATGTAACTAACTAAATATATTGATAAATAGAAAAGGAGTTTATTTCATTATCTATAAATGAAAATGATAGATAGATAGATAGATAGATAGATAGATAGATAGATAGATAGATAGATAGTGAATGAATCTCACAGAAATCACAAGTGAATGTAATAATAAAATAATGAATAATTAAATTTTTATTTTTAGGTTAATGTGTATTTTAGCTTTTGGCAGAATGAAGGGCAATGAGTTTCGTTCTCTGCCAAAATCACTAAAAGAAAGAAAGAAATAAAGAAAGAAAAAAAGAAAGAAAGAATTCTAGGTGATACATCAGACACTAGTAGATGGCATAATACTATAAATTATTCATCTCTATACAGGCATCTTTGCGTTCCTTTTAAATTCAGATCCCATTTCCTTTTGATTCTCTAATCTTTTCACACAACAAATTCTCTTTGTGATAATTATCTGTGTGCCTTTTATGTACACGCGTTCGTCATTGAATTGTTTTCTGCATTTATTTGACCAGTCGGAAAAGGTATCTTTTATCTTCTAAATAAATCGTACACAAACACAGAGAGCATACAGAGATAGTGAGATTGATAAACAGATGTGTTTGTGTGTACTTTTGTGTGTATATAATAGATAGATAGATAGATAGATAGATAGATAGATAGATAGATAGATAGATAATGTACAGACTGCCTAGACACCATCACATAGATACGAAAAGATCTGCGTATTTAGATAGATTAAAAGACTTTATTGTCAATTATACATCTTTAATTTACAAGAAAACTATATACCGTTTCTACAATTTTTATTTACATACAGGCTTGTCAATTGTTGTCTCGACTTGTATATATATATTTCATCATTTACATCACTGATAAATATATATATTACTTATATCACTTGTATGTATATTATATCACTCAAGAATCTATATATTATTTCACTTATATATATATATATATATATATATATATATATATAATACAAATAAACTAGAATTCGTAAGTTTACACTAATCAAAATAAACATAAATATTCGAAAAAATGTCAACAAACAGAACCTAAATCCATCTAAATCCGACGAGAAATATATCGTCGAGTATTGGGGATGAAAAAAAGAAACCAACGGAACAAGAACAGTCAAGCATCCGCAGGAAAGAAAAAAAACCCAAGACGGAACCAAACACCAGAAAAAGTGCTCGATACGAAAGTACGAGAGTACGGAAGTAGAGCAAGATATATATATATATAGAGAGAGAGCAAGATATATATATATATATATATATATATATATATATATATATATATATATATAAGATTTCATCATGAAAGTCAATTTTCTCACAATAACATTCGTATTAATTAACTAATTTTGGGGGAATGTTTCAGCATTTACGAAAGATTTGTGATAAATATAGGGATTTCAGCTTTTTCTCAAGAATATTTTAAATATTTTATTTAGTATTATTTCTTGCTGCTCGTGTGTTCTTCTTTGTATTGTAAAAAATATAAAACACAATTTACTTATGGCTATTTTTCTTTCATTTCCAGTATATAAAGATTTTCATGGATCATAAGATAAATATGACTTCAAAAGTAAAACGATATGCTATAAAGCCATACGAAGACAGCGTTGGAAATTGCGAAAAAACTTTAAGCAGAGATTAATGAGAGTTTAAGTTTGAGTTTTGCTTAACAGCATATCAACCTCTGTGGATTATTTAATGCCAAAAAGGTGGGGTTTTAAGGTATTTTTGTAATGTTCGGTTATAGTGAGAAGGTTGGTTTAGTCAGTTTGAGTATGAGTTTTGTTTCATGGCATATCAACCTTTTTTCAATATTTTTTAATGTTCGACTAGAAGGTTAATTTAGTCAAATTTTTATGAAATTTTTTTTAATATTTAATATTTTTAATTTAGAAAACTGAAGATGTCTTCTAGTTTTGTATGAAAAAATGTGTTGCTGGTAATAATTTTTTCCTTAAAAAAATGTATTATGGCAATATTTTTTCTTTTCAAAAATGAGTGTTCCAAACTTCTTCTAAAAGGAGAATTTTTTGAATAGTGAATGACAGGGGACATATTCTTACCTTTAAGTAAACGGCCCAAAGAGAAATTTGTAAACTGACCAAAGAAGGTTTCCACGTATGGCCTAGTGCTCATACTATATATTTAAATTTTTTGATAAAATCCAAATAAGAATTTGCAATATTATGAATCCTGAACTGGCATTCCAGCTTCAGTCATTTTCGCACCGCTGTGTTATCAGTTAAATGCCATACGTAATACATCGACAGGACAGAGTTTTCTCAAAGTAGGTTACCATTATTTTCTGCTGTAGACTGGTTGCCAACCAAGGCTATAGAACCTAATCTGTTCTGCTATTTAACCCAAAGATGAAGAAAGAAGAGATTTATTCATACCTTTCCAAAAAGTATTTGTGCATAAGTGAATGCAACAATTTGAACACGGCTTTCCGGGGTCTCGTTCCAAGCCGATATCCACTGCACCACAACGCACTCTGTTGTGATGCAGCTTTGCTGAAACATTTCTAGAAATAATTTCATGATAATTGTCCTGATGATTAGCAACAAAATTCCAATTTACGATTGATTTTGCAAGATGAAGCCATAGGTTTTATGCTGACAATTTCTTCTCTCGCACATTTCATTTCTGGAAATCCCTTACAGCTTCCAATTAACTTTGATCTTCAAATATTTGAATAATGCGATGCCCATCATTGTCTACTGTCTTCCTGATTTCTATTCTTTTATTTTTATCGGCCCTTTATAATGTTTCTCTTTCATTTTATTTTAAACAATGCGCATGACTTATATTGGCCTCAACACTGGATAAATCTTAATAAAGAAAATCCGCTAAAAATAACCGTGGAATTACTAAAAATGTCGAATCTATTTTCCTCTCTGTCTCATCATCTTCACCTTAGTTTCGGACACTGTTACACATCCTACAAATAAATCCAACACATCCTACAAATAAATCTCACACACACACACAAACACACACACACGCGCGCGCGCATTGACAAAGTAAAAAATAATTAACGTTAAACATTTCCTCTTTCAATATATATACTCAAGTAGATTGGAAAAGAGAAACATGGACGTATATTACAAAGTAAATAATCGTTAGAATATTGGCTTCATTTTTGCCAAAAATATTTTCTCAAATTCAGTAAAAATGAACACATATTTCAACGAATGCAGAAATAGTCGCAATAACTGACTATTTAACAATACATGTGTATCTACAAAAATACTGCATATAAATACACACGGATATCTAGAAATACATTTACAAGCATGCACACACACACACACACACACACACACACACACACACACACACACACACACATATATATATATACTAGCACTATAGCCCGACGTTGCTCGGGTGTAATGAAAGTTTTAAAACGAATCCATGGTCCTGGAGCTCAGACTCAGCCTAAAGAATATTTGTGTGAAGTTTGGTGAGATTCGGATTAAAATTGTGGAATCGTATAAAGGACATATAGAGAGATAAACAGCCACACACACAAATATCTTGCCTTATATATATATATATATATATATATATATATATATATATATATTATTGATTTTCTGCACTATTGTAAGAACTGCAACCTTATGTCTTTGTCTGTGAGTGTATCCAATTTGATTAAAATCGAACCACTCTTTCTATAACCCGATTTTTTCGATTATCGATTTTCGATATTTATCGGGGATTCCTCGACACCAAACCGAGCTAAGAACACTCGCAGACGCTTAAAGTACAACTGTGTAAATTTTTAAGAAAATCGGTTCAGCCGTTTCGGAGTCTATAGGTAATGTACACACAGACAAACACACATACACACACAAAGTTTCATTTATAAATAAGTTCATATATATATATATATATATATATATATATATATATATATATATATCATGTTTATAGAGAAAGAATATTCGTTATCTTAAATAGAACGTTTATAGTTAATGTCAGTGGAATTAATACTGCATGCCAATTCTAATGTCTTTTTTAATTCGAACTTCGAATCAAGTGAATATTACATGGAAGTGAAAATCACGTGTAAGTAACAATCACCGTGGATACTCGCCACATCATTTTTCAATGATGTGGCGAGTATCCATGAAAATACATAAAATTAAGGAATCAGCGCATATGCTAGGACAAAAAGCTTTTCTAAGCCGGCCAAGCATACACATGGATACAGTATGAGAACCAGTAATACGAAGTGCTAAAGAAAATCAATAACATCAAACATTGTAATATGAGATCTGGTAAAAATAATGTTTACTGGGACATTCGGTTTATAAGTCCCAAAAATTAATACACCTGTGTCCTCAAAGACACATGGCCCCGTGAATATAGGCATTGGTTAGTTCCAGTAAAATGACCCATATAATTAAATACCTGAGCACAGCAGTGGTTAAAAAACAACTTAGTTGAGTTAGGAGATAGATAACTACATGGCATCCGGAAGTGGCATCGCACTTGGAATGAGAATGATATACCCCAGTGATAGAAATGAAGGGTTCGAAGAAGAAGCCCAGAGCCTACAACGGTTGAAACGTCGTGAATATGAAAATAACGCTGAGGACAACAGTCAGAACTGCGTGAAATAAAATATATATATGAGGACAACAGTCATAACTGCGTGAAATAAAATATATATATATATACTTTCGTAAATACTTGCTGCGTTTATACTTTGGTAAATAATTGTTGCATTGCACACACACACACACACACACACACATACATACATATGAATAGAATAAGTAAAGAACAAATACGATAAAGTGTCGTTACACTAGCATGTTTCACTTCAGAGATTTATTAAAGACGAATGATTTAAAAATCCGAGAGAAAGTATGTTGATTGAGGAATAGTTTCATTGGTCAGATACGTGTCACCTGTGATAAAGCAATGGAATGAATATTAAATGTAGAAGAAAAAACTTATGTCTGTTTAAATACATATATATTAAAAACAGTTTCCACTTCGGCTATAATGCGTGACTCATCAGAAATGAATTGAGTTCTTACGGTGACTGGCGTCTGTATACACTGCTTACATACAAGACGTTAAAATTTCCCTTCTCTGACCTCATGCGCCGTTGGTTTAGGGAGTAGGGACTCCGACTGACACCAAATCGGTCGAGTTTCGATCCCGGCCAGAAGCAAGTGGATATGTCTAGCCACACTGATGAGCTGTGATACAGCGAAACGGGCTTGTATGTGGATGACATATATATATATATATATATATATATATATATATTAACAGAAGTAGTAGGAGGATTTGAACAATTATTACGTAATCGAGCTTTTTATTCGACCTCAACAGAATGCAGAAAGCACTGGACACCCTTTTCATCTTATATTTGGGACTCTTCAGAAGTGCGCATCCACTACCAGGAAACTGTTTGGGTTCGATTCCTGGTAGGTGATGCGCACTGCTGAAGAGTCTCAAATATAGGACGAAACGGTGCTTTCTGCGTTCTGTTGAGGTCAAATAAAAAGCTCAATGAATTACTTAATATATATATGCAACAAGTATTTACAAAAGTATTTGCAACAAGTATTTACAGAAGTAAAAATGGCGTCTATTTTTTTTAATTAAATCTACAAACGCTCGTAAAAACACACCGGACTCACTGAAAAGTTAAAGAAAATTATAGAGAATGCTAAGTGATATTATTTAAATTCTAATAAACAAAAGTGAGTAGATACATATATAAATATATATGTTTTTACATATATATATGTGTGTGTTTGTGTGTGTGCGTGCGTGCGCTCGCGTTTGTGTGTGCGTTTGTGTGTGTGTCTTCATTCAAAGTGTTTAGGTAAATTGATAGAAAAATACCAGGAAAGAGAGATTATCTGATAGAAGGAGCACTTTATTCGGAGTGTTACATGAAATTATGAAACTAAAGGCAAACAAATCCATTAAAACAACTCGTACATACAAACTATGTTCTCCAACGAAGTTTGAAGTGACAGTCCTTTTATACTTGCTGTGTTTTGCTTGTCAGTTTATGACAACTTAAATGGCTACACGTTCCGTTATTTACATGTGTGTTTATATATATATATATATATATATATATATATATATAAGCATGCGTGTGTCCCTGTGAGAAAGAGAGATCGCGCACATGTGCATGTATATGATGCACATTACTATAATATGCATACCGTGCAATTTAACATCGAAATGTTATTTTCAGGCTCTGAACTCGCAAGGTTATTAGGTTATATCGTGAGGTTTATTTATAAACACTTTTGTTTACAGATCTATGCTGGAGATATTTAAGATATATTTTTTATTCAGAATTTCTTTTCTTTTTTTTTTTTTTAAATCTGATTAGAATTCCCTGAGGATACATCAGCATTCAAAGATCAGGAGGGTTCCAATCACAATATTCCTATCTATCTATCTATCTATCTATCTATCTATCTATCTATCTATCTATCTATCTGTCTGTCTGTCTATCTATCTAGCTAGCTAGCTAGATATCTATCTATCTATCTATCTATCTGTCTGTCTGTCTATCTATCTATCTGTCTGTCTGTCTGTCTATCTATCTATTTAACTATCTCACTATCTGTCTGTCTATCTATCTATCTAGCTAGCTAGATAGCTATCTATCTATCTATCTATCTATCTATCTATCTATATATATATATATATATATATATATATCTGTCTGTCTATCTATCTATTTATCTATCTGTCTGTCTGTCTATCTATCTATCTATCTATCTATCTATCTATCTATATGAAAAGTTGCTTAAACTTAGAAAATTGATTTCCTAATCGCAAAATGTACACCTGCGAATATCTTCAATCTCGTACACGTGTACCGCAATTTTTGAAGGCTCATAACTGATGATGAAAAATGACTATTTGACAAGAAAATAAAGTGATAAAGGTAAAATATTTGTCGAAACGAATATATATATTGGTAATAATAGCCGTTTCCTTAAAAGGAAACCTTTGGCATTCGTTGACTGAGCAACAAATACTTACGTTGATTGAAATTTATAAAATCTTTCCCTTGAAAAATTTTTTTCAGGAAAAAATTTCTCAAGTTCAATAACTGTTTTTCTTCTTCACAGTAATGTTAGAAGCTTCCTTTCTAACCGTTTGTTTAAAGTTGTGTGGCATATCAACATCTTGAATATGTCATTATTTTCTCTTCGTGTTACATGCGTTATACATTTTTGTTTTTGTCGTTGCTGAAAAACCTTAAGTGATGTCGTTTTTGTCGTCTGGTACAGTTCGTTTTTTATTCCGTGATTCTGTAACGCTAGTTCACAATACTTCACTCATCCCAACACATTTTAATATTGATAGAAGAAAGCAGTTGTACAACAGCTGGTCGTATATATATTACTATATATATATATATATATATATATATATATATATATATATATATATATTACTAAACGGGTTACACACCATGAATGACAACCATATGAAAATCTTGATATTACGGAGTTATTTAAAAACATAACGCAACTTTTCAGCCAAATGTTTTAATTTTACAGTATTTACATTTTTTGGACTATTATCCTCAACTTTGTTGCTATTTGTACGACATTTCGGCGGTTGTACGCTCCGACCTTCTTCAGGTGCTAGGAATTTCGAACTGAACCCTTTATTACAATTATTGGGGTATATGATATTCATTCCTTGCGTAGTGGTGCATCTTCTGGTAGTGATGAGCTATCTTCCTCTAACCCTGTAAGCTACTTGCTCACCACTACTGTAGTCTGTTATTGAACTCACAACTTTTTGGGTCAAGTTACAGGAACTAACCAACGTCTATATCCACTGGGCCATGTGTTTTGGTTCTGTAGGAATTTGCGGTATTGAGAAAATTATCTCTAGCGTAGACTATTCTATGTTAAAATACTTTATCATCTAACTGTTAACCGATTCATCCACTTCTAATATTTCTTCTTCTCTGTGATTTGTCCTTTTAGTACGTAGGCGATCATGGCCTTCTATGTCTGACTGTCTCTGGTGGCTCTTAGCACACTTTCTCCTGTTACACTACGCAACCATTGTTCTGCTATCCACCTGCTCAGGCAAGTCAAGTACATTACACGCTGTTTTTCTCTGTCTCTCCTTCCTTCTGTCTGGCCTGTTAGTATCAGGTTCTTCAAACTCTACTTCCTCATTGCATGTCGCAGGAACTTTAGCTGTCTCTTCCTGGTGCTCAGTATTAATTTCCTTTTCGTTTCCATTCTTTCCAAGGCCTCATCATTGCTCACATGCTCGATCAATGATATCTGCAGCATCCTTCTGTAGAACCACATTTAAGTTGCTTCAAGTCTTTCTTTCAATCTTGAACTTTTATTATGTATTCAAGTTATATATCACCACTGTTTTCATTCTAATTCCAGATTAGTTTTATATTTTAAAGTTTTATTTTGAGGAACATTTCTTAGAACACTTAGTAAGGGATTTTGAGTACCTGTTAAAAATCATTCATATTCCAACTGTGAATGCCCATGTCAACGGCATAATAACCTTGTTGCAGATTAGGGCCGAGAGGTGTGAGTGCCAATCGACCGTACAACTAAGAAAGTAGACACAAAGGCAAGGAAAGTAGACGGCAATAGTAAAGAAGGATGACAATGCAGATGGTCAGTTGGAGACGATGCAAATCGGGTCTTTTTTTTTTTTTTTTCTTAAGCGAACGGTTAATGGTAGTGCGATGGAGGTCGCATATCTGGAGCGCGATCCGGACGTCGGCGGGAGCTGGAACCGGTCGCTGGACGTCAGTGGGTACTGGAACAGGTTGTCGGACGTCAGTGGGCACTGGAACCGGTCGTTGGAAAGTCAGCAGGCACTGGAACCGGTAGCGGGACTTCAGTGAAACGCCGCAGTAGGTAGCTTGTGGATGCCGAAGTCGCTAGAAGCTACAGGAAATTGCGGGAGTGAGCTGGATGCCGCTGGAGACTGCAGGGGTGAGATGGATGCCGCTGGAGACTGCAGGGGTGAGATGAATGCCGCTGGACAGTCAAAAGTGTATTCGGTGTTTGTTGACTATATTTAAATTAATTTCAACTCGAAATTAAAGTTCTTTTTTTGTTTCGTGACGAAATTTAAGTTTTCGTGTTTTTTTGTTTTTTGTTTCAAAAGAGGTCGTTGCTATTTTTAGCACACGTGGATCATGACCGTTCTCTGTCGACAGGCGTATCCGGGATTGTTTATACAAAGTGGGAGTGATGATCGGGCACACCGCGACAACTTCATCATCAGATCATTGAGAGAATTAAAAGTCCTACCAGTGTTCATTATTGACAGCCACAATCTTAACAGCACAAGATATGCAGATGATACAGTGTAGACAGTAGAAACAGAATGTAAATTACAAGAATTTATCAAGATCTTAGTGAAGAAAAGTGAGAAGGAAGTACCAAAGATAAACAGTGAGGCCATTCTGAGAAAAATTTCCCCGTATCTTGTATTGCTGAGATTGTGGCCACCTATGACAAATCCTGGCAAGAACTTTATCTCTTTCAGAATTGATCCAGTGGAAAAAAAAATTGTTTTAAACCCCTTTTTATTTTTCTTTACTTGCTAAATTCATTGGAAAAAAATTGTTTTAAACCCCTTTTTATTTTTGTTTACTTGCTAAATTCATTGGAAAAAAAATTGTTTTAAACCCCTTTTTATTTTTTTTTACTTGCTAAATTCATTGGAAAAAAACAAATTTGTTTTAAACCTCTTTTTATTTTTGTTTACTTGCTAAATTCATTGGAAAAAAAATTGTTTTAAACCTCTTTTTATTTTTGTTTACTTGCTAAATTCATTGGAAAAAAATTGTTTTAAACCCCTTTTTATTTTTGTTTACTTGCTAAATTCATTTCCTGACTATATGCAGTATAGGTTCTGGATTATCCTAATGTCTTTCCCGAAAATGTTGAGGTTGCGGAACTTCTTGAATATGTCTTTGTGGCGTATATTGTCAAATGCCTTTGCGTAGTCTATAAAGCACAGATGCAGTTCCTTCTGCATTTCTGTTAATCTTTCAGATATTATTCTGAGCATGAATATCGCGTTCCTATTTCCGGGATCTTTAACGAACCCGAACTGTTCTTGTCCTAAATTTGGACCGATTCTGCTGCGCGCTCTGTTCATCAGAATCCGGATGATGAGTTTTGTTATGTGGCTCATTAATCTGGTAATTTGATGGGGTTCACATTCTTTTGCCCCTGGCTTCTTAGGCTGTGCTATGAAAATTAATCTGCTCAGGTCCACTGGTATATCGCCACTGTTGTAGATTTTGTTTGTTGTATCTGTGATACTGTCAACTTTAAAGCCGTCTAAGGCTGTCAGCGTTTTTATTAAAATACCTTCTGGTAATGCTGCTTTGTTTCGGTTTAAATTTGGCCAGCGCAGCTTCCACTTCGGTTTTTAATATTTCTGGCCCGTCAGTATTTCTATGCATTGCCGGTTGCTTTTTCTTGTCATGACAGAGCTCTCCGATATACTGCCTCGCTGGAGTATCATATATGCCACTTAGCTGATTGACTGATTAAGAAACAGAAAAATTTTGTTATCAACAATGAAAATAGTACTGAATTCTCACGTAATATAAGTGTTTCTACAGGAGGAATCTGAGGAAACCCTGGACCGAACATGTTAGCAACGGCGTGGTTTTTGGAGACAATACAGACGGAAATTAAGTTGAAGTTTCTGAGACATGTAATGAGGAAGGAGTGCTTGGAGAATCTGATACTCACCGGACGGATAGAGGGAAATAGCGACAATGGAAAGCAACGCATAACATACTTGATGGACTTGATCAAATGTATGGCAGAGCAGTGGATATCGGCTCGGAACGACAAATCGGGGAGCCGAGTTCGAATTCCAGTTGAATTCCTTGCATTCACTTACGCGCAAATACCCCTAGGAAAAGTATTAATCCGTCTCTTCCCTCCAGTTATGGGTTAAATAATAATACACATTGGGTTCTATAACCTTGGCTAGCAACCAGTCTACCACAGAAAGCAATTGCAACCTACTGCAGGATAATCAATCAGTCATATCTCTTTCGAGACATGATCACCCAAAATCGTGTATCACGTATGGCACTTAACTGACTGAACAAGAGAAAGTTTGTTAAGAGCTACAAGAGATAGGGTGATGTCCTGAAGGGACACGATACATAGAAGAAGAAGAAGAAGAAGAAGAAGAAGAAGAAGAAGAAGAAGAAGAAGAAGAGACTTATAACAATGAGAATGACATTCTACAGGAAGATAAAATTAAAATGCAGAGTAAACTTATACATAACGTTAGAAAGGAACGGTTGAAATTCTAGGGCACATAATGGGGAAAGAAGGCTTGGAAAACTTGATACTTCTCTCGACAGATTGAAAGCAAGATGAACTGTTGGGAAAACAACACATAACCCCATAAATGGCAGGACAAAGTTTAGCAGAAGTAACAAAATTCATAAAGACCTACAAAAGAATTAAGCTTGTGAATCTATGGTAGGAGATAATTGATGATGACCGAAAGTGAAAATATTTTTTCGCAATATTTGTCCTGCAACAAACAATGTGTCAGAAGGATGGTTATTCTCTTGACATCGTTATTACTGTATAAAATTTTGCTTCCCTCGTCATGTTTCTTTACAAGATTATAAAATATGCGGACCATTTACAATGCAATATTAATTATTTACTTTTTATAAAGACTTATTTTTTACTATTTTATAAAGAAATAAGTTCGAAAAGAAATCATTTTATTCAAAAATTTTTATTTCAAAAATTAGATTATTAGCAACAAATGGTTGTTTGTTTTGTTTTTATGGCATATCAACCTCGGCGGGTCATTTATTGCCAACTAAATTTTATTTATTTATTTATTGCTGGTAATACCTTTTTCTTTCAATAATTTATTGTTGTTTATATAGTTTTGTATCTAGTAATACTTCTTTCTTTTCCAGTATCAAGATTCATTGGGATTTGTGTTTATGGGCAGGGTCCCAAGTCCTACCCTTGTTACTTAACCCATGACTGGAGGGAAGGGGCGGATTAATACCCTTCCCAAGGTTACCAGTTCTTAAGTGAATGCAGGGTATTCAACTGGAATTCGAACTCGGCTCACCGATTTCTCTTTCCGAGCCGATATCCACTGCACCACAACGCACATCCGTCACTAAACACTTACAGCACCTGGTATTTCCAAGCGGTCACCCATCTAAGTACTGACCAGGCACAACGTTGCTTAACTTCGGTGATCGAGCTAGAACAGGTGTATTCAACGTGATATGGCCATAAGCCAGCAACAAATGGGAGCAACCTACAATGTAATATTTATTATTTTCTATTTTATAGATAACTATGAAAATAAGGTTTTAAAATAAGACCAGCATGTATTGACAAGAAATTGCAGGTTGGATTGCAAAGAACATCTGTCACGCAACCCAATTAAACTTGGTAGAAGCGACGTGGTTGTCAAAGTAGATGAATTGTATCTTTAATGGCTGAAATATAACAAAGTAATGTTAAACAAAGTAAACTGGGAGTGTCCAACAATTGAAGAGCACATTTTACCAGAAACTGGTAAATATAATTTCAGATGCATACCCGCCAAAGAATGATATAACTTACAAGGGTAAAACTTACAGTAGTAAATCTTTGTGCACCCAATGATTAGCGAGATACACTCAAAATATTGCGTGTGTGGTCTCGCTTAAAATGTAAAATCACAATAATGGAAGAAAGGCTCTGAACCTATTTTAGTGAATATATTTGGCGACAGGTCAGGAAAAAATAAAATCAAACATATATAGAAATTTAGATATCTGGGAAGTGTTCTAACAGAGGACGGAAAGTGCGTAACTGAGATTCGAAGGTGTATTGGCATGGCTAAGGAGGCACTCCAAAAGCCGAGTAGATTATTGAGAGGCAAAAACATCTCGTTGAAAACAAAGAAAGCGTACTGAACTCTTACAATCTCTAGAAGATCTCAAATATGAAAGAAAGACTCGGAGCAGTAAAAACGCAGTTCTACAGAAGGATACTGAGGATACCATGGATCAAACATATTAACAACGACGAGCTTTTTGTGATGTGGTAATGCTGTAACCTTGAAAAGGGGCCTCGAACGAAGGTTTATAGAGGTGGGGTGTCCCTTGGTGAGTAGGAACATACTCGTCGCCATTTTGATGTGGATCCGACAGTGAGACATACAGACAGATAAACAGGCACACACACAAACATTTGTTTATTTGTCTGTATGTCCTTTATACAAATTCACAATTTTTATCCGATTCTCACTAAACTTCACACAAATATTCTTTAGGCTGAGTCTGAGCTCCAGGACTATGGATTAGTTTTAAAGCTTTCATTACACCCTAGCAACGCCGGGCTATACTGCTAGTATACAAATAAAAAGATTATGAAATTGTCAAATTTTTAATTTATAGCTTAATTCAGTCAGTAACTTAAGGATTGAGGTTAATCAGAAAATCCAAATAGGCAGACCGTGAAATGTTCACAGGTATTTCTCGCGATTATTATTATTATTTGTAGTAGTAGTAGTAGTAGTAGTAGTAGTATTTCTCGCGATTATTATTATTTGTAGTAGTAGTAGTAGTAGTATTTCTCGCGATTATTATTATTTGTAGTAGTAGTAGTAGCATTTCTCGCGATTATTATTATTTGTAGTAGTAGTAGTAGTATTTCTCGCGATTATTATTATTTGTAGTAGTAGTAGTAGTATTTCTCGCGATTATTATTATTAGTTAGTTTTTTAGTAGTAGTAGTAGTAGTAGTATTTCTCGCGATTATTATTATTTGTAGTAGTAGTAGTAGTAGTAGTAGTATTTCTCGCGATTATTATTATTTGTAGTAGTAGTAGTAGTAGTATTTCTCGCGATTATTATTATTATTTGTAGTAGTAGTAGTAGTAGTAGTATTTCTCGCGATTATTATTATTTGTAGTAGTAGTAGTAGTAGTAGTAGTATTTCTCGCGATTATTATTATTTGTAGTAGTAGTAGTAGTAGTATTTCTCGCGATTATTATTATTTGTAGTAGTAGTAGTAGTAGTATTTCTCGCGATTATTATTATTTGTAGTAGTAGTAGTAGCATTTCTCGCGATTATTATTATTTGTAGTAGTAGTAGTAGTAGTATTTCTCGCGATTATTATTATTTGTAGTAGTAGTAGTAGTAGTATTTCTCGCGATTATTATTATTTTTTGTAGTAGTAGTAGTAGTAGTAGTAGAATTTACACCTCTAAATGTGTTTGTTGGTCAGATCTAGGGTCCAAACCATAGCAAGAATTCTCAAAATTCTTACAATGTATATCCACTTTAAGGTCCTCACTTTTTCTTGAAATACTATTGTTTCCCGTCTTTTCGCAAAACATTGGACCTGTTTATAATGCTCTAATAACTAGAGATAGTACTTTTAATTTCATACTCTGTAATTTCTAGTGCTATCGGGCAATATTCTGGGTTTTACTCACCTTCTTGTTTCTGTGATCTGATGATAAGGCGACATTTGCATTTCCTTCCTTTCTTTACAACGATTCGATATGGGCCTTTGTCTTCGATAACGTGATTAGCTTTAATCTTAAAACCTCAATACATTTTCTCTCGATCGCTCTGAAAAGCTTTACAAATGTTCTTAAATTATTATGTTGTACCCATATCGATTCCTGGTTCAATTATTGTTTTACCGCTGCTGATACACCCTTGAGCAAATTAATTGAAACAACTACTTTATTTTCCATTCTTTAACAATACGGTCTGTTTTAGACCTACTGGAGTGACAGGGTGTAATCGATTTCTATTTTTAGTCAGATTAGGTCATTTGCAGTGTCATGCTGTAATACGAATCTATTTTCGGAGTGTATGACGAAATTTGTTTGGCCTTGAAAAATACTGCGTCATCCGTGACTGCATCAAATTTTTATTACGCCCAAGCATGATTGTCTTGACTGTCGATTAGTTGTATTACGGCCATTGTCTACGATGGACATTACTCCAACGAAGCATATGAAAATTGTAACACTGCACAAACACACTGGCAAACCTTACAGAAAGATCGTGGATATTGTTGATGTAAGCCTTTCAACTGTCAATCGTGCTATCAATGCGAAGAAACATATTGGATCCATCAGTTCAAAATGTAAAGGAAAATGCGGTCTAAAGGGAAAAACAACGTCAAGAGGAAACCTATACGCGATCAGGAAAAGTGTGAAAGATCCTAGGAAAATATTATTTGTTTCGTTTCAATTAATTTTCATGAGGGTGTATGTCGCTGTTGTTGTTAATTCAATATCTAACCTTTGTATAATCATATCATAGAGAGAGAAACGTTATGTATTTTATATCCAAATACTTAAATATAATATTAACCATTGATGTATACATGAGACTTTGCAGGCATGAACTTTTCTTTAATGTCATTCCATTTATGGTCATTTATTTTTACTACATCAGCTAAAAATACGCGCCATAAACAACGCTCTTATTCCACAAAACATTTCAAGTACTGAGTTCTTCTTCTTTTTCTTCTTCTTCTTCTTCTTCTTGTGCCGTGTCACTTCAGGACTTAGGCGATTATGGCTTTCCACATCTTCCTGTCTCTTGTTGCTCTTAACACCCTTTCTCTTGTTATTCCCCAAAATTCTGCTCTGCCAACTGTTTGCTTAATACCATTATTGATGTGCGTTGTGGTGCATTGGCTATCTGCTCGGAACAGGAAATCGGGGAACCGAGTTCGAATTCCAGCTGAATTCATTGCATTCGCTTACGCGGAAATACCTTTGTGAAAGGTATTAATCCGTCTATTCCTTTCACTTATGGGTTAAATAACAGGACAGATTGGTCGGCAACCAGTCTACCGCAGAAAGCAATGACAACCTACTGCGGAATAATCTTCTGCCTAGTCATCCATGTCACTTTCGAGACATGATCGCCCAAGCGTGTGTCACATATGGCACTTAACTGACTGACCATTAAGTATGTAATGCTTTGTTTGTTTGTTTTTTTGTTTTTTTTGTCTCTCATTCCCACTATCTGTCCTGTGAATATCAAAATTTCCAATCCAATTTTCCTAATTACGTGTCTCAAAAACTTCAGCTGTCTTTTCCGGGTGTTAATTATAAGTTTCCTTTTCGATTCCATCGTCTCCAAAACATTGTCGTTGCTCACTTGTTCTGTCCATGATATCCTCATCATCCTTTTGTAGAACCACATTTCTGTTGCATCAAGTCTTTCCTCCATCTTTGACGAGATTGTCCATCATTCGCTGATATATTTATGGATATAACTTACATAGCAATTTAGTACTTTTTCTTTATTTCCAATAAAATTTCCCTGCCTCTCAATACTCCGGTTAGGGTTTGGAATGCATCCTTTTCCATGCTATCAAGTTCGTAAATTCCATCTTCTGTCAGAACGCTTCCTAGGTATTTAAAATTCTATATTTGCTTGATTTTAATATCCCCGATCTGTAATTGGCATTTTGGGCTCCCCTTTTTTTATTTGTGAAATTAAGTCTTTATATTATTTGATTAATTTTTTTCAGACTAGAAATATTAAAAAAACAAAAAGACATTACTTCATTTCAAGAATTGACATCTTCCACGTTGTCTTTATCAGACTTATCTTTTTTATTAAAATCTTATTTTCAAAAATTCTTAAAATGGTTTTTCAAAGTATAGCAGGTATTACGTATGTAGCTGTACGTAGTTATAAACAAAGATAAAAAGAAAACTTAGCTGACGATTTTGAAGCTCTAATAGACATTATCAGGGCAATGTAAAGATTTTACACATTAACTTTATATACGTATATATGTAAAAACAATCAGGTTGGGTATGTTAGTAAAAGGACAATATGAATAGAAACAAAAGGAAAACTTATCTTATCCCGACGAGTTTTGTCTACAGAAGGACTCTGTGCAGGCAAATGTAAGGATTTTATTTTGTAATAAGTATATATTTACAACAGTAAAAGTATTATTATTTTTTCGAAGTATTTAAGTTTATGAATACTCATATATAGATATATATATATATATATATATAGAGAGAGAGAGAGAGAGAGAGATAGATAGATAGATAGATAGATAGATAGATATGAACAGACTGAGATAGGATAGATAGATAGATAGATAGATAGATAGATAGATAGATAGATATGAACAGACTAGGATAGATAGATAGATAGATAGATAGATAGATAGATAGATAGATAGATTGCACAATGAGTATTTGTGGTAAAAAACGTGCACGATGCAAAATATAGAGCAAATATTTATCAGTACCTAAGATTTCTGCGAGCAAGAAACTCAAGAGTTGTACCAAATGACAAGGAAAATGCACACACACACACACACACACACACACACATACATATATATATATATATATATATATATATATATATAGTCATCCGCAGGCAGATCTGTTTCGCTGTATCACAGCTCATCAGTACGGTTAGACATCCGATTGCTTTTTAACCAGGATTGAAACCCAACCGAATTGGCATCAGTCGGCGATTCTACCTCTGAGCTATTGACGCAGACTTTTTAGCGTGTATATTATACACGCCCAATAACTGAGAGTGTTCTAATTCGTTGCTGAATGAACGATGCGTAAATGCTAGCGTTCTTAATCAGGAGTTCTTAATCACCTCTAAATTACCTCTGTTCTCCGTAAGGATCCCAGCTATGGGAAAATAATAAACATCTAAACAAAAATAAAAATAAAAAGACTTGGAAAATATAAAAATACATCTTTATGGTAAAATTACCAAAAATTCATTTTTAATATCTACGGACTATATATCTAATAAACATACGTCTATTCTAAAAGTTTAAAAGTATACACAACATATACGTAGCTGAATCCATAAAATTACAAAGAAAATATTTATATATCTGTCTATATTTCTGAGATTAGATATTGCAAATATTTACACAATTTACATTGTTCGAACTCTTGTTCTAGTTTTCATTGTCATATTCATGACGTTTCGGTCGTTGTACACTTCGGCCTTCTTCATATGATATATGTTAGAATTTCGAACCCCAAGTACATATAGCCCAGTCGCTAAAATCCTTGGTTAAAGTAATCCATTCACCTGAACCAAAGATTTGTGAGTTCAATATCTGGCCACAGCAGCGATGAAAAAAACTTGGAGAGTTGAGTTACCAAAGGGAAATAACTGAAACTGAGATATCCAGAAAAGTTATAGAACTAGAACAATCTACCCTGGTGGACGAAATAAAGGCTTTGGTTAGAAATTCCAGTGTATATTACCTGAAGAAGGCCTGCGTGTACAACGGCCGAAACCTCGTGAAGTGGATAATAAAAATGACAATAACAGTACTAACAGTGTAAATGGAGTAAAAATATATAGACTTCGGCATTAAATAACCTATAGACGTGTTGATACGCCGCTAAACACAATCAACCAAACTAAATCTCATGTACTAACATTCAAGCCTTTATAGAGTTTTAAATCTTTTACAGTCTTGTAGGAAATGCATATTCTCTACATGGCAACCTGTTTTCCCGTCAACTGAACGTTGCAAGACTCTTGCTAACATATCTCTGTTTCTATGGCAAATATTCAGATGAGCTCCATTTATTAATTTCAGTAATTCATACCTTTACAGAGAGACAGGTGTAAAGAGCAAGTAACATTCTTAACAAGCTCATGTAAATGAATAGTAAAACAGGAACGTAAGGGACAAATATTACTAAGACCTATAATGAAAAGGATGTTATGAAGAACCATGTTAACACGCCTTCTGAACGAATAAAGCAAAAAGAAAAGCCCAGGTTCCAGTATATTTTTGAAGCCTTTCTCTTCTCAGGAGATTTGCACCTGCAATCTTTAATCGCCCACGAATTATGAATGTATCGATATGCTTGCAAAAGTTACGATAATCCCTGATAGTTGAGCCTGTTTAAGTAAATCATTTACTCTCATAGTTCGTTTTCCTCAAAAGATACTCATTAAAAACTTTACAACGCTTACTGCACAATTACCATAAATTTAATTGTTTTTTTTTTTTTTTGTTTTTTTTTTTTTTGCGAACGTGGATTTTATATTCGGCCATGATTTTAACCAATATATACGAAACTTTTCGCTCTTTCAAGAACACTATTTAGAGATTTTTACATCTTCAAATAATATCAAGTAAATAAGGTTCAATGATACTTGTGGGCTTTCTTCAACACTGTGCGAAAGATTATGATTGTACAGACTGCGCGTGGACACACGTAACATAATTACAGATATGGTAAACGCAGAATTCTTGCTCATGTGCGATTATAGAGTTAATTATATATGGTTAGGTTGGATTGGGTTGGTGAACTTCACGACTTATCAACACTTGTTGGGTTATCTAATGTCGAAATCTCTTTCTTGTTTTACTTGTGCGTGAATGTAAGCATTTGTCGGGTTCATAATTGAGGCTAAAAACATTTACCCGGAAGGCGGCTCATTTTGACTGATACTTATATGTCTAAAGGGGAAACTCTGTCGATATAGCATTTCGTTTTACTAAACAGAAATCCTATAGTACACCTTTTTTAAATCTTTTCACCCCAAGTGCAGAGGGTTATAAAGAGAGTTGAAGTATTAGTCAGGAAGAGAGTGAAGACAAAAATGAACCAGCAACAGGGGGTGAAAGCGAAAGAGCTAAAGAAGGATGTGAAGGCAGTTGCGAAGATAGAGAGAAAGGAAAAGAACAAGACACACGGGGTGATGTGGGAAGGGCTGGAGTTAAGTGGATGAGAGATGGGAATTAACATTGCATTTAAATTCCTGCTCAAGGAGAGCAAGTATATGGAAGGGAGTTCCATAGGCGGTAAGCTCGAGAAAAAGAAGCTGCTGGAATAAAATTGTCGCCTGCATTTGGTTGATCTAACTGTAAAAGGGTGAGACCTTGTTGCCAGTCAGGTTACCTAAGTAAATTCTTGTGGAGGGGGTACCAGTGACCCAAATTCGTCAGAGCAGAGGCCATGAATATATCTATAGAAGAGACAGAGAGAAGCCACATACAGACGATGAGAAATACTCAATATTTGGCCATGGGCACTCTGTAAATAGTTTTTGTGGAAAAGTGAAAAGTTCGAATATCTTTTAGTCAAAATCATGAATTAATATATGGTACCAGCATAGCATGTTGCCTACCATTTGAATGTGGCCACCGAAATTTTTATTCTATTCCTACATTCACAAATGCCCACATATACTTACACATGCATTCATACCCGAATGTACACAAGTGTATACTCTGAAGACATGCATGAATACACTAAAGAATAATGCCATACTTAAACAGTCAGTAAGTTAAGTGCCATACGTGGTACGCGTTTGGGCGATCATGTTTCGAAAGAGACACGACTGACTAGGCAGAAGATTATCCCACATTAGGTAGCTATATCTTTATGAGATAAACTTTTTGCCAACCAAGGTAACCCAAGCTGTACTCTATTTAACACATACCTAGAGGAGTAGGAGATGGATTAATACCTTTCTCAAGGTCATTTTCGCGTCAGTGAAGGCAACGAATTCAACTTGAATTCGAACTCGGCTCCACGATTTGTCTTTTCGAGCCGATGTCCGTTGCGCTACAACGAACATTATAAGAACTATAGGTAGATTTTTAAAAATCCGTTATTTGCTGCAACTTCTTTGTTTTCATACCGATAAGCAGATATATGCCAAAAAGGTCCCAATGAGTGATGTATGTTTCTTATCTAAACTTATTTATAAGTGGAACTTTGTGTGTGTGTGTGTGTGTGTGTGTGTGTGTGTGTGTGTGTGTGTGTGTGTCCGCTACCTATAGACACCGAAACGGCTGAGCCGCGTTTCTTGATAATTTACACAGCTGTACTATAAGCGCCTCCGAGTGTTCTTAGCTAGGTTTTGTGTCGAGGTACCCCCGATAAATATCGAAAATCGATAATCGAAAAAATCGGATTAAAGAAGGAGTGGTACGATTTTAATCAAATTTGATACACTCATAGACAATGACATAAGAAACGATATTCAGAAGTTTCAAGGTTGCAGTTCTTACAATAGTGCAGAAAAATCGATAATATATATGTATAAAAGGCAAGTTGTTTGTGTGTGTGTCTGTTTATCTGCCTGTATGTCTCTATTTTTTTCAGCCCTTTTATTTTAGTTTTGCTTCGGGTTTGGCTCTAAGTAGGTATAATTGTAGTTCTTATTCTCAGCCATGATACCATTTACTCAAAGGTCTTATTTAGCCTTCAAAATTCAGTTTACGACGAAAAAACTTATTTGATATCGATACAAGGAAATCAAAATTTGACTTACATCCATTCATTTTTCTTTCAGTCTAAGGTTTCGCTTTAACTGGAAACAACTATTACTTTTTAGTCTTTCGTGCCAACGTCCAAAGAGTTTGAGCTCCAGGACCATGGATTAGTTTTAAAGCTTTCATTACACCCGAGCAACGCCGGGCTATACTGCTAGTAAAGGATAATTGAGAGTTGGCTTGCTGTGACGATCTCTGTGGGCGATACGGTGAAAGTGCCCCGGGCTAAAAGTTCCTTTCTCAGATAAATTCTGACTAAGCTACATTTACTTTGATTAGGCTTTTGAAGATCCAGGCGAATAGATGTTAATTTCTCTGTTTAGCAAATATATATATCTATTCAAACTCGTGAATATGTGAATTGATTAATATACATATGGGAATACAAATGTAAAAGATATTCTATTCACGTGTTAATAAAATAGTGCTCGATGTAATATAAAATGAGCTTTGATTATATAATAAATATACATACTAACCTACGTTATTGGCACGACTCGGAGTTTCATGCATTACGCAATCATCAGTTGCATATTTCAAACTCACTCAAAATTTTAATACATATATATATATATATATATATATATATATATATATATATATATATATATATATATGCAAAATTTTACAAGGCAATTCTTTAATTGATGGAATTGCAATATAGATAATTATTAAATTAAATATTTATAAATTCATTTGATACACATGTTATTTTGCAGTATTAACAAAAGAATAATTCTATTTTCATTTACAATTATTCACTTGGCAGTAAATACTAAAAAATAGTATGAAATACACAATTTCTTTTAAAAAACCGGGGTGGCTTAATAGTTATGGCCGGTAGTGTGTGTGTATATATATATATAGCATAATGATAATCCACGTATACTGTCTTAATATGTATAGGAAAAACTACTAAAAAGTTGTAAGTTCGGAGCCGGACTGAAATATCATATATATATATATATATATATATATATATATATATATATATATATATATATATATATAATAGAAATAAATACTGTCAAAAAAATACTTTTTTAACTTACAACTTATATATATATATATATATATATATATATATATATATATATATACCTATATACCTAAAGATACCGAAAGGTTAAAACCTAGGTTGCGGAAATAACTCGTTCCAAATAATAAATATTAGAAACGCTCGACAATATATATGTATTGAACACTTTTAATACAATTATGTACTGGTATAATTTAAAACTTATTTATGACCCAAAAATGGATTAACAATGGTTATATATAGTCATCCGTTTCGCTGTATTGCAGATCTTCAATACTGTGAGACATCCGATTGCTTCTAGCTATGGGCGTTAGATATTAGCCTATAATATATAACTTTCTACATGTCATAACATTAGGCTAGGTTTGATTATTGCTCAGTTCACACTCCTTCTCCGTCTTTTGAATAGGAGCAGATATTTATTCTTTCTTTCCTATTAAAGATTGTGTTTCCGGTATCTTTTAAAGTATCCACATTCTTTTTCATTCCGAGTAGCCCCTTGCGTTTTAATCACGTTATCGCTTTTAACCGAGGAAATGTGGTCTTCCAGCAGCCATTCTTGAACCAGGACAGAACTATCTTCTCAAGGCATTTTATATAGGCTTCTGTGTTGAGTCTGAGACCCCAGGGAATCCTATATAAGATAAATGGAGGCATAACGTCGTCATCACTATTGATCGCACCAACCATCTTCATAATCACTATTAGACTCATCCAACTCTTTCTGAATCCTCTGCATTGTCCTCAGATTGATACCCAAACACTCTGGAATGTTCATATTGATGCTTTCAGTGCGAATGCCAAGCAGTACAGCATAGCATTTCTAAATGTATGGAGGGGTTTATTGCGTCATGGTGCTATTTTTCTCACAGTGTTCACCTGACCCTACTACAATGTGAAGTTAAAAAACCAAAAACAAATAAATTAAAAATATGATTTGGAGACAATTTTCTCGCCTCATCCTGCTCATCTTGTACATGTATGTCTGATTATATAAGCACGAGTGGTTAGAACGTTCTCTTTCTGGCCATGAAACCAGGATTTCAGGAAAGTGCTTTCTTAATACTATCAGTCTCCGGTAATCGATCCCAGCGTGCAGCACCTTTAGAAAACCTAGAAACCATACCTAAGCTTTGAAAATCAAGTTTGAATAGATGGAACTTCTAGTGAGCCGTCGATGGTAGTGCTAGTACGACGTCACAAGACATCGGGAGTGAGGATCCGACCCTCTTGTTTTCTTCAAACTGTTAATCAACCTAGAAAAAGCACTCTATTCCAGAATCTATAACTAAAGCACGCTCGGCAGAATTGCAGTGTAAACAGTATAGACAACAGCGTGGCTCTATGGGGGTTAAACAAACAGAAATATGCCTAAGCACAAGTCTGCAACAGGGATTCGATAATCGCGTTAGTAGACGACGATCCTCAGATACGAGTGGGTGAGCCTTTTTTTTGCATGTAAGTACTGTAGAGTCCCTTATGAAGTATCAGGACCCCGCCTAACTAGTCTAGATGCAACTATTGTGGTTTCCTTGGCTCGTAATTGTTACGGGGTGGGGCTGATACTTGTATGCTCAATCGGTTTTAAATTCTGAGTTATTTTTCTCCTCGAGAAAATTAAAAAGACCAACGTGCCTTGCTGTTGGTGATTCAGAATGCACTATGTGTACATGTAGGAACTCGAACCTAACGTGTCGAACTCGACAACTTAATCACACTTTCCGTGACGATAGCCTTCACGCTACCCGCATAACCCTTATATTATCTATACAGAATAACTGTATTTTCTATATTAACACGATTATTACTTAAATGTGGTAAAATGTGGATCGAACTTACTTCTTTTTCTATGTACCGTGTCCCTTCAGAATGTAGGCGATCATGGTTCTCCACATCTCCCTATCCTTTGTCGCTCTTAATATTCATCTGCTCAAGTCTATGTTGTGCGCTGCTTTCCCTTGTCCCTCTTCCCTTCTATCAGTCCCGTGAGCATCAGGTTCCCCAAGCCCTCCTTTCCTCAAAAACATCAGCTGTCTTTTCTGATGTCAAGTATCAGTTTCCTTTTTGTGTTTATCCTCTCCAAACATCATCATTGCTCCCGATTTCTGTCCATTGTATTCTCAGCATCCTCCTGTCGAACCATAGTTTGGTTGCTTCAAGTTTTTCCTACATCTTTGATGAGATTGTCCAGCATTTGCTGCCTTATTGAACGACAGACATCATATAACAATCCAGTACTCTCTTTGTTTTCAGCGAAATTCTCTTGTCCCTTAAAACTTTACTTAGCTTCTGGAATGCCTCCTTCGTCATACCAATAAGCCTTCGGATCTCCGTGTCGCACTTTCCATTTTTTGTTAGAACACTTCCCAGGTATTTGAATACTCAGCCGTTACTGATCTAACGAGAAGAGCTTTCTAATCATTACACCACGTCGTAATGCCTTTCCCTATATTATTTATACAGGACACTGCCTGCATTACCTATGAAGAAATTCAGTCTATAACTTGACACATGAATTATTTATCATGCAATGACTTTGTCTGTGAACCGTATATAATCGCGTATTGTGCAAGTTTTATCATCATATTTTACGCCAAAAAAACAGGGGTTGCACTATACACAAGTAATATGTTTGAAGAGGGTAGAAAGTGAATGGTTGTACTATACATGTAATTTTTTCTCGAGAGGTTAAAATTCATGCATTTGTGATAACCGTAACCTACCTGGTGCGGGGAGAGTACATTCTTAAGATACAATTGCTTGACCTTAATGGTATAGGTAAGCTGTTTCAGCCTGACTCGAGAGATCTTTTATTTCTATTGCGAAATAAAGAGCGGAACGTCTGCTGCTTAAAATCTACAAATGCCTTATATGTATTAAGTATTAAATTTTTTCTTTCTTTCAATTTGAGTTTATCTTTGTTTGCACGTCTTTACATCACTGAGGTATTGTTTTTTTCCAAGCGCACTTCTTATGTCTGATACTGTACATGATTCAGTTGTATTCAGTCAGTTAAGTGCCATACGTGATACACGCTTTGGGCGATCATGTCTATTTTGAGCCATGACTGACCGAGGAGAAAATTATTCCGCAGTAGGTTGCCATTGCTTTCTGCAGTAGACTGGTTGCCAATCTGTTCTATTATTTAACCAATAACTGGAGGGAAGAGACGAATTAATACTTTTCCCAAGGGTATCTGTGCGTAAGTGAAATGCAAGGAATTCAACTGGAATTCGAACTCGGCTCTCCGATATCTCGTTCCGAGCCGATATCTACTGCACCACAACGTTATTTTCTTCTGTTTATTTATATTTATTTCTGTTATTATATTCTTTACATTAACTGGTATTATTTTATCTGATAATTCCTTTAAATATTAGGCCTATCACGTTGAATATACCGGTTCTCGCTCGATCGCCGAAGTTAAGCAACTTTGAGCCTGGTCAGTACTTAGATGGGTGACCACTTGAGAATACCAGGTGCTGTAAGCGTATAGTGACGGATGTGCGTTGTGGTGCAGTAACAGCTTAGAAAGAGAAATCGTTGAGCCGAGTTCGAATTCCAGTTGAATAGCCTGCATTCACTTAAGCACTGGTACCCTTGAGAAAGGGTATTAATCCGTCCCTTCCCTCCAGTTATGGGTTAAATAACAAGGATAGGACTTGGGGAGCCTGCCCTTAAAAATGAATCTTGATACTTGAAAAGAATAATGTATTACTAGACACAAGACTTATATAAAAACAAAAACAACAATAAATTGTTGAAAGAAAAAGGTATTATCAGCAATAAATAAATAAAGTTTAGTTGGCAATAAATGACCCGCCGAGGATGATTTACCACAAAAACTTTATATATTCTTAAAATATTTTAACAAGATGTACAGTAAATGATGATTGGTAGCACAGGGGGAAATACCAAATGAATTTTAACTCTAGTAGCTTTATTTACCTTAACAGTAATATTGTCAATAGGAATCAACAAAATTGAGGAGCATTATGAAGGTATATCCCACTATTCACATATAAATTATGCACGACATATTAACATAGATACTACAGGTAGAAAGTATTCAAATTATACCGTAAAATATTGATTTTTACTGAATATTTATTAAATATACAGAAATAAAATATTTACTTTGTACAACAAAAGAATGAAGAACATTTATTTGCTGTAGAACATGTCTACAATGGCGTCCAGTACAGCAATATTTAACTACGGTAAGCCTACGAGAATTTCTCAGATGTCGTCTCATTATACACGAACAATGAAAAACCCAGGTTTCTCACATTTTACTGACAAAATAAATATGGCCGATACCCTTTAAAAGAATTTCCAATCTGTGAATGAAAGGTGTAGAAATTGGTTTGTAAATCGTAATGCCTTCAAAGCGAAGCTGCTCTCCTTTAACCACCATAGAGAACCTTTGCTGCCTATCAGAATGGATGACGATAGTCTCATAGAGGGCAACACACTTCGCCTACTTTGTCTTATTCTCTCAAATGATCTCAAATGTATTGCCTACATCGAATCCATAGCTGCATCTACTTCTAGGAAGTTCGAATCACTGTATTAGGCCAGGAAGTTTTAATCGTCAGAATCCATTTTTTTACATTAATAAATCTACCATTCGTCCGTACATCGAATAATGTTGCCAGTACTCCTGCTATCTTTTCTCGACAAGAAGAATCTGCAATATAAGATTCTGACTTGGCAGTCCTCCTTCATTGACTTTCCCACCGACATGACCTGGCTTCTACGTCATTTCTACAAATATTTTCATGCAACTGCTCTGACAGGTTCCCCAATCACATGTATTTAAGCGTGCTACTAAATTGGATGTGCGTTGTGGTGCAGTGGATATAGGCTCGGAACGAGAAATCGGGGAGCCGAGTTTGAATTCCAGTTGAATTCATTGCATTCACTTACGCGCAAATACCCTTGGGAAAGGCATTAATCCGTCTCTTCCTTCCAGTTATGGGTTAAATAACAGGATAGATTGGGTTCTATAGCTTTGGCTGGCAACCAGTCTACCGCAGAAAGCAATAGCAACCTACTGCGGTATAATCTTCTGCCCAGTCAGTCATGTCTCTTTCGAGACATGATTGCCCAAGCGTGTTTCACGTATGGCACTTAACTGGCTGACTAAATTGGCATCAATTTCTCACGTTTTTACCGTCGAAATAGTTAAATGTAACCGTCTCTTTTATTCTAACAGTTTCTTTTCTCGCACTTACCGTTTGTGTAACTTAATTCTGCTTTTTTGCTTCATTGATAGAAACAATCTCCAAAATGTTAAATGCAACGTCAATTAGCACCTTTTATCTCTTTGATTCCCATCCATCTTTTATCCTTTCTTCGACATGCCCTGTAACTTATTTTTTCTCTCACTGTAACCTCCTGTACCCCAGTAGCGGATCTGCTTTGCTTGGGGTAATTTTTTTATAAAAAAAGTATTCAGGTGTAGAACTATACATGAAGTAGGCTCAGTCACACAGAATATACGATGTATGTCTTTTTGTGACAAGTCCCTTCAGAACGTGGGCGATCATCACTCTCCACAACCTCTTTCTTCTTGGTCTTAATAATATTTGAGACTGTACCATACCCCTTTGTCCTTCGTATGTTACTCATTCAGACAAACTGTTATTCGCTTTTTCTACTTGCTTATCAGACATTCAATACGTCTTATGAGTGTTAGATTCTCTAGGCTCACTTTCTTTAATTACATGTTCCATAAATTTCAGAGGTCTCGGTATGATTATAAGTATTATAATTTTCTTTTTATTTCCTTCTTTTCTTTTGGCTTTTCTCGTTCTTTATCACATCTTCCATCGGTGATATTCTTAGCATTTGTCGACAGACTAACACATTTAAATTGATACGTTCTCTATGTCTTATCAACACTGCAGGTTATTTAGATCTAGAAAATATTTTGAGATAGTAAGAATTTTTTCTTTGGTGAGGAAGATCATAATGGTTTACTAATATAAGTTTTACTAATTAACCCAAAACTGGGGAGAGAAGTGGTGGTTTCATCCCTTTCCCAAGGGTATTTGCGCTTAAGTGAATGTAACGAACACAACGGAATTGAAACACTGCTCTCCGATTAACAATTCCGAACCGATATCCATGACACTATCCGCACATCCGTGTTTACAGCACTTTTTATTCCTAAGTGGTGACATGTCTAGGTACGAATCAAGCTCGATGTTGCTTAACTTCAATGATCCTGCGAGAAAAGGTTTTTAAACCTAATTTTCCCGTAAGCCCATTCACTTCAGGTCTTCTTTCATCGGTGAGAAAATCTTTACAAATCCATTTTCATCTAGGAAATTAGATATTAAACAGCAGTTCAGCATGCCTTCCTTAACGCCTAACGTCATTTTTCTTCTTTTTCCAAATAGTCAGTCAAGTGCCATACGTGATACACGCTTAGGCGATCATGTCTCGAAAGAAACATCACTGACTGGGCAGATTTTCCCGCATTAGGTTGCTATTGCTTTCTGCGGTAGTCTGGTTGCCGGAACTCAATCCGTCATGGTATTTAACTCATAACCTGAGGGAGACGAAACTCATACCTGAGGGAGACGAAACAAAGTAATACCTTTCCCAAGGGTATTTGTGCGTAGGTGAATGCAACAAATTCAACTGGAATTTGAACTCGACTCTCCGGTTTCTCGTTCCGAGCCGATATCCACTGCTCTACAACGCACATCCAAGTATTATAATACTTTGCTTAATTTCTGGATGTATATTTTGTTATTTATATATGACTTTCAGTGTCACATTTTCTAACGTCTCTCACTAAACTATCAGATAATAGACTGTCTGTACCTCCTGGATTTTGATGTCCCTAATTTTTCCCTTCTTTTTCATGCATTTTATCTTCTTACAGGTAATAATCCTTTTTCTTGCTTTCCATTATAGATTATAATTGGAGTAGATAAATCTATCTATCGCCCGGTTCACACTCCACCCATGTCTATTGAACAGGTTAAGAGGCTCAGCCCTTGTTCTCTGTTTAGGATGTGGTTTCCGGCTTTCTTTTTTCCAATCTTTTCACTTTGTTTTTTTTTTTCAATTGGAGTAGATAGATCTATCTATCGCCCGGTTCACACTCCACCCATGTCTGTTGAACAGGTTAAGAGGCTCATCCCTTGTTCCCTGTTTAGGATGTGGTTTCCGGCTTTCTCTTTCCCAATCTTCTCACTTTGTTTTCTTGTTTTGTTTTTCAATTGGAGTAGATAGATCTCTCTATCGCCCGGTTCACACTCCACCCATGTCTATTGAACAGGTTAAGAGGCTCATCCCTTGTTCCCTGTTTAGGATATGGTTTCCGACTTTCTCTTTTCCGATCTTTTCACTATTACGTAGCCCCCTGCACATCAGTGGCGTTACCGCCTTGCTCGGGGTGATAAGATAAGTGATAAAAAAAAATATGATGGTTCTTTTAATGTTTTTAGTCTGCTTTCAACACAATGTCATCTGCGTATTGTATGTTAAGATTAGACAATAAAAGTAACAGAAAAACGATAGTCAGCTATCAACAGTGTCATCTGCGCATTACATGTTAAGATTATGAGATTATGAGATTATAATAAATCGTAGAAAGTCTTAGCGAAGAATTATTTCGCTGTGTGCGTTGAATAAATCCACCGAGAAAAAGCATCCTCGTTTTAATTTTTTTTATTTTTTTTTATTACGTATTATAAACTTGAGGAAAGTCCAAGAATACCTGGGCCTATAGACTGTGGCAAAAATTCTTCTTGCCAGAAGTTATCTTACATATTATAGGTCTACCATTCATCCTTACTTTGAATATTGCTGTCACATCTGGTCTGGTGCGTCTGCTATATATTTAAAAATACTTGACAAATTTTTTAAAAAATCTGCAGCGTTATTGATCCTAACTTTTCCATCGCCATAATATAGCTTCTCTGTGCACTTTAAATTAATACTTTCATGGTAATTGTTCTGATGAACTTCCCTATGATAACTAAACATTATTAGTTTAAGCGCAATACTAGACTGGCCACAAGTTATCGTTTTATAATCGAAATGGCAAGATATAACAGTAAGTTCTATGCTAAGCGTTTCTTCTATCATACTTTTGTCTTGTAGAAATATCTTCCAGCTTTTTGCTTCCCAATCAACTTTGATCTTCAAACATTTAATTGCAATGCAAATTGTTATCTGCTGTCTTCTTAATTCTTGTTCTTTAATTGTTCTCTCCTTAACAATCCTTTTTTTTAATTTTCTAACATTCTGTAACCTTTTGCATTTTAATGGTTTTATTTCTCTACTTAATTGAAGTTATTTGTTTTTAATTCATTTCTCTAAATATTACTCGGAATCTGTACAGAAATCCTGACTGCAAAATCTAAAATGTTTCTAACTTACCCCTAAGCTCTTCTTCTTTATAATATCGAAACTACACAAATTGATACAATATCAACATTCGTTAATATCATAACTTGATATCGGGCATCATTACAAGATATTGACGTATTCATTCACTCACAAAACCCAAATATATAAAGATCAACACGACTGACAGCCATTCTTTTTTCATTCATCTATTTTCTCCGAGAATAATATGGCCATTTTTGTGCGATTGTCCTTGCCATAATAGTATAAAATGGCAGAAAAATAAGACATCCAATAAAATTCTTGACAGTTCCCCTGATCGCTCTGATTTATATTTGCAGACTTGATTGCCCATCCATCTTGACTGGCTATATATCACTTAAAAGCCTTGAGCTGTCGTGCGGACGAACACGTCCGTTAACTCTTGGCCCAAATTTCCAAGTATACAAGTTGCAATTGCGGATATCTCTCTCTCTCTCTCTCTCTCTCTCTCTCTGTGTGTGTGTGTGTGTGTGTGTGTGTTCCTGATCTCACTAGTCCAATGTTCATACGTTGACTGGTACAAACTGATAAAAAAAATTATAGTTGTTTTATCTAAACTTCTTGCGAACATTGACAAACATTTCCTGACTTGCTTTCTCCCGAGCAAAAAGAAAACTCAAAGCTTATCTTATCAATTATCCCTCCGTAATCCATTTTCTGAATGGGAGGGCCATTAACAGAATTGTTTCTGTTTATTGTATAAATATTATTTGCATACTTAATCACGGACATGTGAAACAACAATTCACTGTTAATTAACAGGTATATATATATATATATATGAACTAACTGATATATATATTGCGTCATGGGCAAAGTTTTTGCTCGGGTGATCTGCAGAAACTTACTGAAAATGTTTACCCAGAGTTGCAGTGCAGCTTTCGATCAAAACGATCAACAGCTCCGTCAACTCCAGGAGAAGTGCAGAGAACAGCAGATGCTCCTGTACGTCGCTTCACCGATCTGACCAAGATGTTCGATCTCCTTAGTAGGGAGGGCCTCTTCAGAATCCTGTCCAAGATTGGCTGCCCACCCAAGCTGCAGAGCTTGATTGAGTTCTTCCATAACAATAGCGAGGTACTGTGCAGTTCAACGGCATCACCTTGGAGCTCTTCAACATCTGCAGCGGGGTCAAATAGGGTTCTATCTTCGCTCTCATTCTCTTCGGAATCTTCTTCGTGCTAGTTCTGAAGCACACATTCGGCAAAACATGCGAAGGAATTTACCTGCATACGAGATCAGATGGCAGGCTTTTCAATTTCGCCCGTCTCAGAGCCAAGACTAAGGTACGAAAAGTCCTTATCAAAGACATGTTGTTTGCTGATGATATGACATTAGCATCCTACACCCAGCGTGAACTTCAAACACTGATGGATCATTTCTCTCGGGTATGCAGAGACTTTAGACTGACCATTAGCTTGAAAAAAACAAGCCTCCTGGGTCAAGGTACTGCAGCACCACCGGTCATCACTATCAATGACTATGAGCTGAATATAGTCCATCAGTTGACCAACCTTGGTTCTACCATCACTGGCAACCTCTCTCTGGACATAGAGCCCGACTAGAGAATTGGGAAGGCAGCCACAACACTTGCGCGCATCACAACACGTGTTCTGGCGATCTCCAAGCTGACAGTAAAAAAAAAAATTGCAGTGAACAAGGCCTGTGACATCAGCACACTGTTATACGACAGTGAAACATGGGCCAAACACGCTAGGCAAGAGAGGCATCTGAACACCTTCCACGTGAGAAGTATCCGACGCGTATAGGTAATCTCATGGCAAGACAAGGTGCCCAACACTTAGGTCCTGTCTCTCGTGAGTCGTCCTACCATATTCATACTCCTTACACAGCGCAGACTTCTCCGGCTAGGCCATGTCCACCGCATACCAGACGGTTGCATTCCAAAAAACCTCCTGTATGGAGAGCTGGCCTCTGGAAGAAGATCCACTAGAAGGCCACAGCTGCGGTCTCGTGACATCATAAAACACGATATGAAAGCTATGGTCATCAACACGGAGTCATGGGAATGCATTGCAGTCAACCGGACTAAATGGAGAGGAACCCTGGCCCCACAACTCAAATCAAAGAAAGAGCAACTGACACAAGTCGCCATGAAGAATGACAGTTCCGACAGACCCGAAACAAAGCATAAATGCAGCCTCTGCAACAAAAACTGTCACTTCCGCATCGATTTCTACAGTCATATACGGTCAGTTTTAGTCCCACCGCTGTGACAGGGGGTAAGCGATGACTATTTTCCTCAGGTCATTGTGCAGTGGTGTGAAGTAATATGAATCTATTTTCATAGGCTATGATGAAATTTGATCAGCCTTGAAAAATATTGCATCAGACTTTGATCATGCTCAGAGACTACTGTCTCGACTGTCGATTAGTAAAAAACTCTAAGGTTCTAGAAAAGGAACAGAAGTTTCGGTCATTTACCTAATTTACTTAAAGTATTAGTGTGTTAAATTATTAGCGAAATGTAATAGAAAACGCCTGTAAAAAAGAAAATAACACTTTAATTGCTTCGTATACAGATTGGTATGGATACATACAGTAATTAAGATGAAATTAAATAGTGGATTTGGTTAAAATAAGATATATGATCCTTTTTTAAAATGACCTCGAAAAGGTGCTGGTCTACCGAACATGTCAATTTCTAGGTCGCCTCTGATGTAATTTCACGTAATATGTTGACTAATTTCATTCATAAGTGAACCTTGCTTCTAAATTGGCGTCTATTTTCATAAACACGTCGCTTCACAAGTTTTCAATTGGGTTTAAATCTAGAGAATTGAACGGCCAGTTCATCTTCCAATGTTCACAGAATCCTAATTTCTGCAGGTACTCCGTAGTTTTATGTGCTGAGTAGTTCTCCTAAAGGCGATTTTTTGCTTTTTAAGTCAAGATTTCAGGTGGTCTTTGAGGAGGGCTATGTAAACCTCTATGGTTATTTTTGTACCGTCAGACACTCTCCACGAACCAACCATGATACCTCCAATAATACCAGACCAAATCATATTACTTCCTCTGCCTCGTTGGTGTGTCAAGCGTTAATGACGATCTTGTTAATTTGCGACCCAAACTTTGGTCCAGCTATCAGAGCCATAAAGTGTTACACAACTTTCATATGTGAACAGAACTTCCGATAAATCAACCTTCATGTTCTCTTTTGCCCTCAAACGCATTTGTATGTGTACTTTTATCAATCAAGGCCTTGTCACTAATCTGACTGGTGTCCCGACCTTTTCAAAAGACGATAAAGAGTACTTCTGGGCACTGTTGCATTTAGGACGTTCCTTAAATGGCCATACCTGGGTTATTTACAGCTTCACATTTTATTCATGACAAAGGACATCGTGAGACAACCCTCGAGTGATTCCTTATCTTACGTACCATCGTAGAAGCTGTAAAATTTTTTTTTAAAGTTTGGTGATATCTTCCAATTATTTTGAATATTTCTAATGTAGATTTGTCTTTGTAAAGTTCAGATGTTATGATATCTAACCCCGACAGCTATAATCTCCAAGAATTTAAATGTAAACTCAGTAGTCATTTCCTATCTCACTAACCTGCATCCTCTCTCTCATGCTTCTTTCTCCGTTCACTCTACTCTCATCAGTATTCTCATCCTTCTCTTACCCACTTCCTGACACCCCCTATAATCTGTCACTCTTTCTAATAATTTTCCTCCTATGTAACCCCCTGAAAAAAAGTGGTAGTAAAATGCCTTGCTTAGGGTGATATAATTATAAAAAAAAATAAAAATAAAAATAAAAATAATTTCACGATTATAATGACACCCGTTTATGATCTGGAAGACTACTATATCGTATTAATATTGCAAATGGCCACCGTTTGTTTCCTGTACACGTAAAACAATACAGTTTTTATACAGCTTGCGCATTTACCTATTTCCTTTATACTGTGAAAATTTCGTTAAATTCCGACTTGGACAAAATGAAAAAATTCACCTCGTTAATAATTTGAAACCCAGTATATATATATATATATATATATATATATATATATATATATATATATATATATATACAAGTATGGGTGGAATAATATTCCCCATCCAAAGAAACACTATTTTTAAAAAAGTGCTCAATACAAAGTAGAGCTAATAATAATAATAATATTTATTAATAAATTATAACATTGATATGTTATAATATCACTACAAAAGTAGCTATTTTGTTTCGACACTTTTTGTGTCTTTTCAAGTGATGTTGTTATTTCGAAATGAATGGCTTTCTTTATATATATATATATATATATATATATAGGATGTATTAAAAATACGTTTACAAACATTGGGGGCAGGTTCCTCATACCAAAACAAAGACAAAAGTTTACATAAATGTATGTTCACTAATCCTTCGTTTTTGATTAAGTAATTTTTCATTTTACGGCAGACGCTGTTAAATGTACAATCTAAGATATTTGCTATTCCATTTCTTACAAATGTTGCAGAATCCATAAACAAATCTAAAGAGACAAACAATGAGTCGGAAGTTGTGTAATTCCTTGATTAATAGTTTGTTTTCTTACAGATTATGTCTTCGCAACAGAACTATAAACAGCAACAAAGTTTGAATGACTTGACTGCCTTCGGTCTGGAAACGCAACCACACGAAAATTACCATTTGCGCGACTGTATGTTAAAATCATATCTGTCTGCTCACGAAATGAATATCCAGCAATTGTTAAACGGAACACATGCATGTTAACTCACTACTACACATGATGAAGACAGACTAGGCACAAATTTACATGAATGACTAATATAAGCGAAACTACATGACAACACAGCACCATCTGCCATAACATTTCTTTAAAATTATTTACTCAAAATCGAAGAATTTGCAGTCATATATTTGTATGAAATTTTCTCCTTGTTTTGGTGTGAGAAATCCGCAACCAAAGTTGGTAAAGATATTTTGATACACCCTGTAGATAAATAGATAGATAGATAGATAGATAGATAGATTGATTGATTGATTGATTGATTGATTGATTGATTGATTTAATAGTCCTGTTAATAAAATCTGAGGAATGACAAAGCATCAGAGTTATAATAATATTTGCAATAAGAATGATTACATATGTACTATATTTTACCTTTTCGGCTAAATTGATGCCCAAAGAGAAATATTTTAAAATCGGATTTTCGGGTAGCCGAGTTCGAATTCCAGTTGAATCCATTGTATTCACTTACGTACAAATACCCTTGGGAAAGGTATTAATCCGTCTCTTCCTTACAATTATGGGTTAAATACCAGGACAGATTGGATTCTATAGCCTTGGTCGGCAACCAGTCTACCGCAGAAAGCAATGGCAACCTACTGCGGGATAATCTTCTGCCCAGTCAGTCATGTCTCTTTCGAGACATGATCGCCCAAGCGTGTATCACGTATGGCACTTCAACTGACTGACTGACTGGGTTCTTTTTCAACGAGGTAAAGAATAAACAAAGATATGGGTCTCACTCTTCCGAGGAATGTTGCTGTTAGTGCTTAGAGTTCTCTCTGTACATACTCTATTCTTTGAGTAAATACAAATCCCTGTTTAATCGTATTTAATCCTTGTTTAATCGTATTTAATATATATGTCTTCACACCTTCTCTTGCCCTTTCTCTGACACCCCATGTAACTAGTTCATCTTTCTTTTCATTCTCCTTCTGCTTAAACTTTTATTCTCTTATGTAGTCCCCTGCGCATCAGTGGCGGTACTGCCCTGCTTGGGGTGCAAGGATTAAAAAAAAAGAATGTACAAAATCATCCGCGACGTCTGCTATGTAGAAGGCATCACAAATGACGCAGTGCGAGACACCATGAGCTAAAAAGAGCCTAGTTAGAAGACCTCATATCCAGCGTCAAAAAGAGGAAAATTGAAACGGTAAGGATGCATCCTGAGAGCCAACAACAACATTTCGACTGCAATTATACGAGATTTACTTAGGTAAAAAATAACAAAACCAGAAAAAAAACAGACAGGCACAGGTAAAAACAAGAAAATGGACTGACAACGACACTGTGTGAAGGAGAAGATTCTCAACAAAGACTCAGACATTGGTACGCAACTGAGACATATGGAGAACTGTGCAGCGACCTTACAAGCACAACAGGTCATGTGACTAATCATAATGATGATAATGATGATGATACAAACTTTGATACCAAACTTTTTCTTCAAGAATGTCTTTACATTCTTATTTTTCAAAGATTGTGACGAGTGTGAATTTTAGACATTCGTACCTTACGTTATATAGGAACATGCTTTTTTTATAAGTAATTTAGGTTTTTGACCTGTACTCAGCTTGCTTAAGTGTTGCAAAAGAATTAGTACGTATGCTGATAATTGGGTCGTCTCCGTCAGCGTGTAGAATGTATTCTTCATGGGCAAACCTACGAGGTGGTTTTAAGAAGAACTTATGTTTGCTATATTTTTATGCTTTTGTCTAATAATTAGAAAAAGAAAGCATATATCAATTACTTTTGCGGTGCGCCTAAAAGATTAATTGATGTTTATTCCAAGTGGAATTGGGGGTTTCGGGCCACTGAAAACATCATATTCCGCAACTCAAACAGGCAAAACAATCAGGAACGGTCATCTCCCGGTCAGCTTCTCAGATTCTATTATTTGGAACAATGAAAGTTCGCCAGTGCTTTTATTGGTCTTACTCTTGGATTTCAGCCAAAGAAATAGATTTACAGTTACTGCGATATTTGGTTGCCTAACTATACCAGTAGAATTGCTAGAATTCTTGAATACAGCATAAAATATTTAGTAAATCTTTTTTTTACTTTTACTCTGTTGTTGTTGTTGTTTTGTTTTGTTTTTTGTTGTTTTTTTTTTTGCTACATTTTCTTTTCTTTTTACCATTTAACCTCTTCATTTGTATAAACTACATTGACGCCATTAGTGGAGTCGCTTAAGATTTAGTCACAGTCACTTATCAACGGGTTGCTTTATAAAGAAATCGTTTACCATAAAAGATTGAAATTGTTCTTTCGATAAACTTACGACATAAAAAATCGTTCGGGAAATTAATTAACAATAAAAATTAATTAGTGTTGTCTAGCTTTGATTTTACCCTGATTAAATTTAATGTTAATTTACTAAACGTTGAATTATTGATATATGATGTTAGACACAAATATAAGTTGTATGTAAGTAAAGGCTGAAACCACCCGCCAATCATACATATTTTTATTTTCATGCCAGTTGAACGGCAGTCTGACAGTATTAAATCTGACATAAAAGTTACTATGAATTGCAGAATAATTCACCGATTAGGACAATGAATATTTACGAAAGCCAAACTGGATATTAGTGCAGTTATGCTGTACATAATGCGTTTCTGCCGTAGAGACAGCGGTTTACGGGCCTAAATTAGTTAAATGTTGCCGTCATTTTCATAAAGGTACGAATAAGCGAATACATGGGCAAATTGAACTGCGGTTGGAGTCCTTCGGTCACGTAAAACAGTTCAGCTAAGAAAAGGATTATCTGGCAACACCAAGATATTTGTCTGAGTTAGCCTTCTAGGCTACCAAGTAAAGTCAAAAAAGCCTAAATATCTTACTCGGAGTGAGCCAACTGATGTTCATTTTAAAAACGACAGAAGCAGCAAGACTATACACAGCCCATGCTGCCCTTATTCTCACAAATTATGAACAAACCAACAGCAATACGTATATGTGCATTTAAATGCAGTTTTGTGTGTGCAGGTAAGTGTACGCGCAAAATTGTACACACACACACACACACACACACACACGCAGATATATATATATATATATATATATATATATATAAATTGTGTGTATTTAGGCAGCATTTTCTCATTGATGCATGTTTCATTAAATTTTTTTTTTAATTTTATCACCCCGAGCAAGGCGGTAACGCCACTGATGTGCAGGGGGCTACGCAATAGTGGAAAAATTGGAAAAGAGAAAGCCGGAAACAACATCCTAAACAGGGAACAAGGGATGAGCCTCTTCACCTGTTCAATAGACGTGGGTGGAGTGTGAACCGGGCGATAGATATATCTATCTACTCCAATTGAAAAAAAAAACAAAGTGAGAAGATTGAAAAAAAGAAAGCCGGAAACCACATCTTAAACAGGGAACAAGGGATGAGCCTCTTAACATGTTCAATAGACGTGGGTAGAGTGTGAACCGGGCGATAGATAGATCTATCTACTCCAATTGAAAAAAAAAACAAAGTGAGAAGATTGGAAAAAAGAAAGCCGGAAACCACATCCTAAACAGGGAACAAGGGATGAGCCTCTTCACCTGTTCAATAGACGTGGGTGGAGTGTGAACCGGGCGATAGATATATCTATCTACTCCAATTGAAAAAAAAAACAAAGTGAGAAGATTGAAAAAAAGAAAGCCGGAAACCACATCTTAAACAGGGAACAAGGGATGAGCCTCTTAACATGTTCAATAGACGTGGGTAGAGTGTGAACCGGGCGATAGATAGATCTATCTACTCCAATTGAAAAAAAAAACAAAGTGAGAAGATTGGAAAAAAGAAAGCCGGAAACCACATCCTAAACAGGGAACAAGGGATGAGCCTCTTAACCTGTTCAATAGACGTGGGTGGAATGTGAACCGAGATTACTCTTTAATTTTGCCTTTGACCTTCCACAACCATTCAGTAGAGTTAAAGTAGAGGTAGTCAACTTTAAATATTGCACTGATATTTTAATCCTAAGATACAAAAATAAATACCAATGAAGATTCAAAATACTGAGGAGAAAATAAAAAGGAAACAGAGGCATGTACAACTTGTTCAAACTTACAAAGCTTACATAAAGACAAAATCTAATCAGTAGACTAATTTTGTCTATTTAGTTTATGTAAATTATTTTCATATTGTCTGATAAGCTTAATAGCATTATCGTTGATAAAAGAAAGAAAATCACAATATTGATACGTTTTTTAATCCTTTCTGAGCTTACATCAGCCATTATCAAAGATGACAATTATATTAAATGTATGGAACAGTTCGCGGATGAACAATAGTAGTAGTCGCCTATTTTGTTTGCATGGAAGATTATCAAAGCAACTACGAACACGTTCGTGCGTGCTGGAAGCTTGTGACGGCACACATGACCACGCAAGAGTAAAGACCAGAAGGATCAATTATGGAAAGCCATTGGGATAACCATTTGCTTCTGTTATCTATTATAGACTTTTAACAATATTTGTGGAAATTTTCGTAGTTTATTTTGTTCAGGTTACATAAAATAAATAGACAAAACTTGTTTATATTATTTAATGCATCAATATATATATATATATATATATATATATATATATATATATATATATATATATATATATATATATATATATATATATATATATATATATATATATATATCGAAATAATGACTTGATACCACAGAACAAAAATATAGATTTCGGCCAACGCTTCTTCATGGACACAATTATATTAGACTGAATAGCAAAGAATTCCAAGAGATAATGCAGGAATACGTTTAAAATTACGATTATTATAACTACGTAAAATTAAGAAAATAAATAAATTTACGATTAAAATAAATGCGTAAATAGAGAAAAATGATCCAACGGAGCATAAAAGAGAAAAAAACGAAGCTCTCATATTTCCAAATAAATGGAGTGATCTTAAAAAGTTACTCTTTTGCTTTCACAATACAGGCTGAAATAATTTCAGGCATAAAGCTTCCAAAATTAACAAATGATGTTTCGATTTACCTGTGTGCAAAATAGAAAATCAATCTGTCGAAAAATGCGACGGACCTAGGTCCGAATATTATAAAAAAGAATGGAACATAAAATTATGTTTATTCATATATATACTAGCAGTATAGCCCGGCGTTGCTCGGGTATAATGAAAGCTTTTATATATATATTATCGATTTTCTGCACCATTGTAAGAACTGCAACATTGAAACTTCTGAATATCTTTTCTTATGTTTTTGTCTATGAGTGTATCAAATTTGATTAAAATCGGACCACTCCTTCTATAACCAGATTTTTTCGATTATCGATTTTCGATATTTATCGGGGGTACCTCGACACAAAACCTAGCTAAGAACACTCGCAGACGCTTATAGTACAACTGTGTAAATTATCAAGAAAATCGGTTCAGCCATTTCGGAGTCTCTAGGTAACGGACACACACACACACAGACACACACACAGACACACACACACACAGACAAAGTTCCATTTATAAATAAGTTTATATATATATATATATATATATATATATATATATATATATATATTAATAAATACATTATATTAGTGGATATTTTATTTATTTTACTAGGCATACACACATTTTTGTATCATTTTGCACCTAGCAAGGCAATAAAGCTACTAGGACGCAAAAGGTTACTGAGTTTTAGATAATATGAGAAAAACTACTCTTAAGGAGAGATTACAATAAAAGAATAAGAAGACAGAAGATAACGATTAACATTGCATTTCAATTTTTAAAGATCAATGTTAACTGGGAAGGAAGAATCTGGAAGAGAGTTACACAAGCAGTAAGTGTGGGAGAAGAAACTGTTGGCATAGAACTTACAGTTAAATTTAGCCATTTCAACAGTAAAATGAAAAGGTCTTGCCACCAATCTAGTACAGTGCGGAAATTTATAATGTCTAGGTAACATAGAGGAACGTTCACCAAAATAATTGCCATGAAAGTATTTATAGAAAAGGCTCCAGGAAGCTACAAATTTGCTATAAAAAAAAGTTTTTTATGGCAAATTTAACAGAACACACAATTAAGATATTTTTTTAAATGTGACGCTTACTTCAGGTAAGAAATTTCTATAATATTATTTTGTCGCCAAGGCAAACCAGATTCATAATTTGAGAATAAAACTAAGTACTCAGTGCTTTCACATTTGAATAAAACTCTTTTGTTCGTCTCAAAAACAAAAATATGTTATTTTTATACGAGCATTCCCAAAAGGCCCAAGAGCCACTCAAGATAAGGAATTATTTATGATTATGTGAGTTCTTTGTAAGGTTGTAAATGGAAAAGTAAGAAATGCATATTATGAGGATATATAGGAAAGATAATGATTGACCCTAGACTTAAAAAGTTAAGATCAGAATAATCGGGAAGCATCAGCGCAGGAGTCTGTTTCACAAAGTAAGCGTTCTGTGCAAGTAGCTGTCTGAGTGGAATATGTAAGGAATGAAACTGAGTTGATCCTGTGTATGTGACATAGCCGCTCCTAGTTGTGAAGGTCTGAACTGGTAGAAAGTAAGGAATATATATCGTTTGAATAATTACCATGGAAATAGCGATAGAATAGCGAGAGGTTGGTAGACATTATCTACCGAAGTGGTTGATATCGACCTCTGAGGGTGGATCGAACTATCCATAGTCGGAGGAAGTCAATAAATTTCTAGGCTGTAAAAAGTGGATCGATAAATACCGGGGGAAACGGTTATAATATTTGGGCCTTGCATTCGTATATGCCAGCGGTCGGCAACCCCCGGCCCGCGGGCCAAATCCGGTCCTCGAGTGAATCTTGTCCGGCCCGCTACCTTACTCTGGACACGATATAAATATAGGTAAACCAAACCAAAGTGACAGTTAATAGTCTGAATATATTGCATCGAAATTTTAAAAAATATATATTTTTTTTTTTACCTGGAGAATGTGTTTTACTTTTATTTTTTATTTGTAAGGATCGCCAAAATTAGCGTACGGCCTCACTTTCATTTTTTCTGTGAAATTGCTTTCGTGAGCGGACACTTTTAAATGAATATAAAATAGTGTTTTCAACCGATTTTAATGGAATTTTTTTTTTCAGTACTGATTTATGAAACGTTTATTTTTTTAACAAAATTCCCGTCAGTTATTAAATTGTACTGAATCCTTGCTTTCTTCAAGCACATAGAAAATTTATTCACATATTTAATAACATGGTTCATTTCCATGACACTAGAGCCATAGCTGTTTGGCCAACCTCCATGATTCTACATAGCTTTTTGGCCCTCACTCTCCAATCTTTGCAGACCCGTGGTATTTTTCAAGAAATAAAATACCAGACTGTGACACAGACACATACGCGAAGCATGTGGGTAAAATTAAGGAAAGACTATAGAATAGAAATAAAGAAGGTTAAAAGTGTTTGAGGAAAATGTATGCGCCTGTCCGGCTTATTAAATCGTTATATCTGCAAATAGAAAATGCAGACATTCAATCTCACTTACAACTTATCGATATGTGTATGGATCTCGAAGCTAAATCATTGTTCAAAAATAAAAAAGGTCTCAGTGAGTATATGAGTAATGTAAATGTTGCTATTAAATACCTTAAGCTTAGCGTAGCTACTGAACCATTTTCACCTGAATTCTCAAGTTTGCATATGGTTGAAATTGATTTTACTCACATATATGCAATTTGACTTAAGTAGAGAAACAGAATGAATCTGGAACGGTTTGGTGACTTACGATGAAAACTCATCAATTTCCAATAAAGTATTAATGTCCTTGTTAGTGTTCATAAGATCCATTCTTCCGATTAATAAATAATGCAAGAAGGTTCAATGAAAATCTATATTACGCTTAAATGCTTATTATTACTTAACATTTATTATTTTTTCCTCATGATGACGTTTTTCGTATTATGACGTTTTTCTCGTTATTATTATTATTATTATTATTAGTAGTAGTAGTAGTAGTAGTAGTAGTTCTAACAGGAGATGGAAAGTGCGACACGGAGATCCGAAGGCGAATTGGCATGGCAAAGGACGCGTTCCAGAAGATGAGCAAAATACTAACACACAGGAAAATCTCAATAGAAACGAAGAAAAGAGTGCTAGACTGCTACGTGATGTCAGTTCTTCAATACGGCTGTGAATGCTGGACAATATCATCGAAAATGAGGACAAAACTGGAAGCGGCCGAAATGTGGTTCTACAGAAGGATGCTACGGATATCGTGGACTGAGCATACAAGCAACGACAAGGTGTTAGAAAGAATGGCAACAAAAAGGAAATTGATGCTGAGCATCAGGAAGAGACAACTGAAGTTCCTGGGACATGCAATGAGGAAGGAGAGCCTGGAGAACCTGATACTGACTGGTCAGATAGAAGGAAGGAGAGACAGAGGAAGGCAGCGGATAACATATTTGCAGGGTCTGATCAGGTGGATGACGGAACGGGGGTTGCCAGGAGCAACAGGAGCAAACATACTAAGAGCCACAAGGGATAGGGAGACGTGGAGATCCATGATCGCCTACGTCCTGAAGGGACAGGGCACATAGAAGAAGAAGAAGAAGAAGAAGAAGAAGAAGTAATAGTAGTAGTAGTAGGATTTATTTAATGTATTTGATTTGTATTAGGGTTTGTATGGTTATCGGCCCGTTGTATTTCTGTTCCTACTTTCTTTGTTTAATTCCCCCTCCCTTCTCTCTGTTTAGGTGACAAGATATGTCAGTTCTCTGGTGGGTGCAGAACGCATTTCGTATTTCGCTTGGGATTTTCGTATTTGTCTTTGGATGTGTGCATGATTGTGTGTGTGAGTGCTTGGATGAATGTTTGGTCTCTATATTTAAAGTTTCGCATTGATTTCGTCCAGTTGACTGATATATCTATCACAAGTTAGAATTTTTGGGAGTTTATTACTAACACAGTTTTATTTAGTTTCTTGTACATAGTAGTTTTGCATGCAAATATTCATTAGGGTGTTTTTAAATTCTTATGTCCCTCCCCTCACAGACATGTACATATGGGGTTTTTAGTTTGGAGACATGGAGGTATTATGGTGGGTGTCGTAAGAAAGGTAAGTATGAAAGCGTTGTTTTGGTGTAAGAAATACTTCGGAATGACTAGGTCAGTGATTGTGTCTAGTTAAGTTTAATTATAAGATAGATAAAGAACAGCCTTCACCATCTCCATTTTTGAGCTTGTACCACATCTTTTGTATGAAATTACAAAAATAAATATTGTTGCATTCATTTGTAGCAAAAGGGTGAATCTTCATTAATTCGTTATTTGTCGCCTCTCTGCTAGAGAGGAAACCAGATGAGGGTCCGCCAGATGCTAGTCTCGTCTGGGGTAATAGAGAAGAACTTGACCCGGCCTTGAGCTGGGTCAACGGGATATTTTTGGCTGAGCTTACAGGCTTGGAAACTTCACTTTAATTGACCTTGTGTCGCATTCACCATTGGCATCCGCTCTATAGTGGGAAGGTCGTAAATACATTAAGGCTGAAGGGTAAATGGGGAAACGCGGGATGACACTGTCTATCCTACACCTAACTAATCCGTCTCATGACCCATTCACTCCAACAATTTCCTCGATCGCCACAATAACCCATCCTTCTCTATTCAATTCAAATTGGTACCCCAATACCACATCTCCGCGATGTTTCTAATAAAACACCCATAATAGTAGTAGTTGTGGTTGAAGAAACCCACCCGATGAGAAATAAAAATTGAAAAGTTAATAGCAAAACAAAGCTAAAATCTTAACAAGAAACAATGAGAAAGGAAAATATAAAGGAATCATTATTGATAATTTTTAATAATATTTTTGGCCTGAGGTTAAATGTGGGATCAAGAATAAGGTGCTTCTATAGCGTGAGGTCTACCTCAATATAGCGTGAGATCTACCTCAATATAGCGTGAGGTCTACCTCAATATAGCGTGAGATCTACCCCAATATATCGTGAAATCTACCTCAATATAGCGTGAGATCTACCTCAATATAGCGTGAGATCTACCTCAATACAACGTAAGATCTACCTCAATATAGCGTGAGATCTACCTCAATATAGCGTGAGATCTACCTCAATATAGCGTGAGATCTACCTCAATATAGCGTGAGATCTACCCCAATACAACGTAAGATCTACCTCAATATAGCGTGAGATCTACTTCAATATAGCTTAAGGTCTAACTCCCGTTTCGACTATAGCGTGAGGTCTACCGCAGCATCGAAATATAATATAGTATTTTATGTGCATATATTTATACTTAAACCTTATATTAATATTTATGTATCTATATACTATTTATATCAAATGTAGAGAGGTAAAAAAGACACTATCAAATACAACACATGTATTTATTTTAGCGATAAACACTCTGCATATCTTCTAGGAATGGCACGGATATACCACTGGAAATTTTTCTTATCATCTTCCATCAAAAATGATCGAAGTGAAAGGAACAACTGACTACCAAAACCTCGCATTTTCTTGCGAATCATCGTTTTAGCAACCAACCAACTACGATCGCTCAATTGCCTGAGTGTGCTCCTGTCGCTAGATAGCCACTTTCTTTTAAAAGTTCTTTTGTTTTTATTTTTAGCAGAACTCTTTCCGAATGAAGACTACCAAAAATGACTCTTGAATTGGATCCACAAAACATCACAAATTCAAAGTAATGAATTATTTCCAACTGTCCACAAGCAAGTCAGTCAGTTAAGTGCCATACGCGATCCACGCTTGGGCGATCATGTCTCTTTCGATCCATGACTGACTAGGCAGAAGATTGCAGGTATATTAAAAATGGGTTTTGCATGGAATACAAACCTTCCATTTTCTCTTCTTTTTTTTTTTACAACGCGTTTTTTAAGACCATCGCTCCCATTGGATCGCACTCTGTTCTGAGCTACTTCATTGTCATCGATGCTTAACCTTACGCAAAGCCATTTATCCTCCAGGTGAGCTGGACTACTCTCAAACTTGTTTCGAATTCAGTTTTCCTTCTATTTGACCGGTCGCCACCCAACGCTACAGAACCCAGTCTGTCCTGCTGTTTACCCATATTTGGGGGAAATAGAGAAAAGAGATAGATTCATACATTTCCCAAAGGTAAAATGCAGGCAATGAACTAGACTGGAATTCGAACTCGGCTCTTTGATTCCTTAATCTGAGCTCCACCGTGCTTCCTTTATATTACGTTACTATAGGTATTTTACGAATGAGTTTTGCATGTCAAAAGAAAAAGAAGAAGAGCGATTTTTATGTGTCGTGTCCTCATCAGTACATAGGTGAATATGGCTCTCAACAATTTCCTGTTCTTCGTTGCTTTTGATACATTTTGTCTTTTCGTTGTCTCTCCTAAACCTTCAATCTGTCCTGAGCGATTTCACAAGCCCTTTTATGTGCCCTATAAATGTCAACTGTCTCTTACTGCTGTTAAGTTTTTTGTCATTTTTAATCGAGTTTTCCCAAAGCAAAGCAGTAAAGCCACTGGGACACAAGAAGTTAGTGGGAATGGAAGTGTTAAAAAACAGGAACAATTGCTAGAGAGCGAGAACAGAGAAACAGTAATCAGGAGGACAATACAAAACGATTGACATTGCACTTAATTTTTTTATAACATTAGACAGAAAAGCATTGAGCCGGAAAGGAGTTACCCAAGCGAGAATTGCGAAAAAAGAAACTGTTAGCATAGAACTTTCGGTTACATCTAGCCATCTCAACTGTAAATCTCGATGCCAATCTAGTCAGTCAGTTAAGTGCCATACGTGATACACGCTTTGGGCGATCATGTCTTTTTCGAGACATGACTGACCTGGCAGAAAATTACCCCGCAGTGGATTGCTATTGCTTTATGCGGTAGACTGTTTTGCCAGCCAAGACTATAGAACACAATTTGTCCTATTACTTAACCCATAACTGGAGGGAAAAAACGGATTAATACCTTTCCTAAGGGTATTTGTGCGTAAGTAAATGCGATGAATTCAACTTGGATTTGAACTCAGCTCCTCGATTTGTCCTTTCGAGTCGATATCCACTGCACCAAAACTTGTACTGTGCTTAAATTCAAAGAGTCTAGGCAGCATATCGTTGAGCTTATTCGAACAATTAATGAAAGTATTTATAAAACAAGCACAGTGAAGCAACTTTACGGCAGTGGGAAAATGACTGAAACCGGGATGCCAGGTTATCACCAACAATATTGCTGATTCTTTTATCAAGAATCTCTAAATATATAGCAGGAGCACCGCACCATATGTGGCAGCAATATTCGAGGCATGGACAAATAACAGACTTATAGTTATGTAAGATAGATTCAGAAGAGAAAAATTGTCTAGCATGACACAGTGCACCAAATTTCTTAGCAGCAGACTTAAGTTCAATAGTCTTTCCATTTCATATCAGCCAAAAATGTTAGGCAAAGGCGAAACGAGTCTCTCTTCTGAAGGTCAGTCAAGTTGACGGAAAACAGAAAGGAGTCTTTTAGATTATTAATAGAGAGCAGTTTTGTTTGGGAGTTGATCAAATTAACAAGCCATCCTTTGCCTCAGTTAACAGCTGACTGTAGGTTCTTTTTTAGATCAATCGCTAATTTGACGAAACCGATCTGATTTGATTCACCATGGAGACAGGATCAAGTGGTTGTATCATCAGTATAGACAATAAACCAGAGATAGTGAACAATATGACTCACAGACAGATAACACTGAGACCTAAAAGCCACTCCTTCTTACAGAATAATATACTTTATATAATTTACGATTTATCATTTTTAGCAGATATAAATCTTTTTTGTTTGTTTAATCATTTCACCCCAAGCAAAACGGGACCGCCCCTAGTGCGCAGAGGGTGACAATGAGAGACAAAACTGGGTACGGGTGGTATTGAAGAAAGGATAAAAGATAAACAGAATTCAAGAAGATAGAAAGTGGAAATTGACGTTGCATTAAAATTTTTGGGGATTGTAGCTATCAGGGAAAGAAGTAAACTGAAGGGAGTTCTACAGGCGGGAAGTTTGTTTATATATATATATATATAATCGTGTCGCCCCAAGCAAAGTATTTTACTGCCACTATTGAGCAAGGGGTTACATAGGAAAAAAGTTATGAGAAAGAGTGACATGTTACAGGGGGTGTCAGGAAGAGGGTAAGAGAAGGATGAGAATACTGATAAGAGGAGAGTAGATAAAGAAAGGAGCTGTGAGAGAGAGAGGATGCAAGTTAGTGAGAGATTACTATTGATTTTAATTTTTGAAGATTGTAGCTGTCGGAAAAGCATGTAAATGAAAGGGAATTCCACAGGCGGAAAATGCAAGAAAAGAAGCCGCTGGAGTAAAAATTTTGTTTACAATTTATTGGTTTCACAGTAGAAGGGTGGGGCCTAGTTGCTAATCTTGTGGCTCGAGTAAATTCATATATAGTGGGTACCAGTGAGCTAAGTTCATCTGAGCAGAAGCCGTGGAAGTATTTGTAGAGGAGACACAGGGAAGCCACATTGCGTCGGTGAGAAAGTGACTGTATCCGAGCTACCAAGTCGGGATCGATCACATTACAGTGCAAGAAAAGATTTATCCGATTAGTAGAGGTGGTTATATTTAACTATTTCAACCATAAATGGGTGGGACCTAGACGCCAATCTAGTATTACGCTTAAATTCACGTGGACGAGGTACAAGTGAAAACTGTTCATCAGAGCAGCTGACATGAAAAGCCTGCTCTTGTTCTCCTTGTTTAAATACATTTGTGTTTATTATTTGTTATTATGTATATTTTTAAGGATACCCGTTTTGAAGGTATATTAAATTTCTGTATACCAATAAATTATATAACCATTGTAATCTGGTGGTAGAGTAGTAGTTTAATTAATCTTCATGTGCCGTGTCCCTTCGGGACGTAGGCGTTCATGGACTTCCACTTGGCTCTGTCTCTTGTCGCTCTCAATAATTTTTCTCTTCGTATCTCTTCTAAGCCCCGCTCCGTCAACCATTTGCTCAGACCTAACAAGTACGTCTCGCGCTGCTTTTCCCTGTCTCTCCTTCCATTTATCCGACCAGTGAGTATCAAGTTCTCCAGGTCCTCCTTCCTCATTACGTTTCCCAAGAACCGCATTTGACTTTTCCTGATATTTAGTATCAGTTTTCTTATCGCTTCCATCCTCTCCAACACCTCGTCGTTAGTCATGTGCTCTGTCCATGGTATCCTTAGCATTCTTCTGTAAAACCACATTTCTGCTGCCTCAAGCCTCTCCTTCATCTTTGATAAATATGAAAATAATTAATCACCCTCAAAGACATGAGTGTGTCTATGTTTTGTGTGTGTGTGTGTGTGTGTGTGTGTGTGTGAGGGAGACAGTATCAACAGACCGCATATATACTACTAGATAGAGAGCGTTTATCTATCGTCCAGTTCGGACTCCTTCATTTAAAACAGGTACAGTGGCTTATCCCTTGTTTTCTCTTTAAGATAGAGTTTCCAGGTCCTTCTAAATTCTATTTCAACTCTATATTTCTAACGTCTCCGCTTAAATTTTGAAACTTATGCGTTGTGGGGCAGTGGATATCGGCTCGGAACGACAAATCGGGGAGCCGAGTTCGAATTCCATTTGAATTCCTTGCATTCACTTACGCATAAATACCCTTGAGAAAGATATTAATCTGTTTCTTCGCTCCGGTTATGGGTTAAATAACAGGACAGATTGGGTTCTATAGCCTTGGTAGGCAACCAGTCTACAGCAGAAAGTAATGGCAACCTACTACGGAATAATCATCAGCCCAGTCAGTCATGTCTCTTTCGAGACATGATCGCCCAAACGTGTATCACGTATGGTACTTAACTGACTGACTGATACTATTATTGTGCTTTCGGTTCATTTTAATGTATTTTAATCTACTTTTATTTTCAGTAGCCTCTTACGTCTTAGTGACGTTATCTCATTGCTTGGGGTGAATGGATTAAAATAATAATATTTTTTTCCGTTTATATCTTTGCTGAATGCAGTTTTAATAAGCTATGACGCATTAATGCACAATCTATACTGGGAAGAATCTGATACAGACTATTTTTTTAAACCTTCTTGTTCGGTAAAACATCTTCATAGGAAAGAAAGAAGTTTTGTTAAATAAATTAATATTATACTCCATTCTTGAAATCAAGCATTCAATTTATATATGTACAGAAATATTTTTTTCCAAACCAATAAATCAGTGTCTCCCAAACCTGAGATATAAAAACAGTATATCTACAGTCTTGTCAGAATTATCGAAGTATTAAACACCACAGGATATTTTCATGTCGACGTATAGTCACGGCGCCATAAAATAAAAACATTCGTGGAACTAGATCAGTTGGTGTAAGGGGATTGGTGGGGGTAAATCAGATGGAAAGTTTTAAAGATTCCTAACCTTCCCTCCCTCCCTCTCTCTCTCTCTCTCTCTCTCTCTCTCTCTCTCTCTCTCTCTCTCTCTCCAAATGAATAAGGAAGGAAGAAAATATTATCAACGTTCAAAACATTAATTCAAAACTGTGGTCAATATAGAACTAGAGCTATGAATATTTATTGTAAATTAAAATTTAGAACATTTTTTAATAATCATATCACCCCAGGCAAGGCCACTGTTTTGCTGGAGGTTACATAGGAGGAAAGTTATGAGAAAGAGTGACAGGTTATAGGGGGTGTCAGGAAGTGGGTAAGAAAATGATGAGAATACTGATGAGAGTGGAGCGGACGGAGAAAACATGTTCACATTACAATCTACTACAAAGTGTATATTTTGTTTCAACATTGAAGGGAAAATGTCTCTATTTTTTGAAGGGAGATGGAAAATTCGTTTCCTTATATTAGCAAATTTTTGTGTGCGAGGTAAAAGGGATTGAAAAAATGAGAAACCAGAATGTCAGATTGTAAAAGAGACATTGAGGGAATAAAGAACAAAAAGAGGAAAACGGGAGAGAAAGAGAAAGAACTAAAAGAGACAGGGTGAAAGGGACAGAGGAAGACGCCAGGTTTAAAAGTAGGAGGTAAATTATAGTTATAAACAGCCTTTGATGACCCGGCGTTTGGGTTTAGCAAAGAGGAAGATGTAATAAAATACATAGAAGGAAGAAGGAAGTAAGAGAAGATGGGCGAAGAAAAGAGAGGTATGAGAGACAGCATAAACGGCGAAGTGGTAAGGCTTTTTTTTTATTTAGAAAAACCTTAGGTCACAATTTGTAGGATGAAATAAGGATATATATATATATATATATATATATATATATATATCCTTATTTCATACTACAAATTGTGACCTAATTAAGGTTTTTCTGTATATATATATATATATATATATATATATATATATATATACAGTAAGACTTGCCGTATACGACCCTCTTCGTCAGCGACCACCTGTTGTTAACGACCGTTTTTTATGCACAGACTATTTGCTAATGTTAATTGTTAATTGACTACGCGACCAGCGATTAACATTAACGAGTGAAAATCGCTGATCAAGCGACTGCTTAAAAAAATCCATTTTGGTCGTACACTGCGAACTTCTAAATTAGGAGAAACTAAATGAGTAATCTATTTCATTTTGATTTGATCTAAGCCAGGAACACTTCCTCATTGTTTTGTTACTGCAGTGTTGTATCAAACTGTTATTTCTTGTTGAAATGTACATTGCCTGAGTTCACCTCACAGTCAAAAATCAGCTGTTTTGTACAACATGTATTGCATTTGACATGTTCAAGGGATTTATCGCAGTCTCTGTACTGACTTGGATAAATTCAGGGATAAGGGAAAATCACAATTATGTTCCTTTCTCAAATGTCTATCTCTTTCGTTTCTTTGTGTGTGTGTGTGTGTGTGTGTGTCTACACTATTTCTATCTGGGTATATCTAGCTCTATCTCTGTTTCTATACCCCCGACCACGATCGCTGTCAGTTTTTTGTTTGTTTTGTTTTGTTTTGTTTTTGTTTTTGTTTTCATATATTATCACAGATTCTCTTTTGCTATCACTCACTTCTAAGAAAAAAACTAAAACCGTATACTTTTTATGTCCATTTAATAGATATTTTTGTGAATAAATATTTTGGTCTTTTGTTGACCGTTGCAAATTCTTTTTTTAAAATTTTAAAATGAATTATTCTGAATAAATTTCTTAAAATTTCTTAAAAGTTACTCCAGTTTCTTACGTTCTCATTTATTTATTACCAGATTCAGTCAGTCAGTGCCATACGTGATACACGTTTGGGCGATCATGTCTCGAAAGAGACATGATTTACTGGGCAGAGGATTATCCCGCAGTAGGTTGCCATTGCTTTCTGCGGTAGACTGGTTGCCGACCAAGGCTATAGAACCCAATCTGTCCTGTTATTTAACCCATAACTGGAAGGAATAGACGGATTAATACCTTTCCCAAGGGTATTTGCGCGTAAGTGAATGCAATAAATTCAGCTGGAATTCGAACTCGGCTCCCCGATTTCTCGTTCCGAGCCGATATCCAATGCACCACATTGGATACCGGCTCGGATGTGGTGCATTACCAGATTACATGGTAAAACTCTAATATGTACATTCTGATGAGTGGAATATAAGTTTCTGGCGTAAATAGGTCATGACTATGAGCATTTAGTGAGCGACCACCTGTCGTATACGACCTGTTTTTTTTATATTCTTAATTTGATCCTCCCATAAAATTATCATTCTTAAATGTATTTTTTTACTATTAACATTTTTTTTAAATAAATACTCATTTTTTGTTTTGCATTTTGCTGTTCGATTGTACTTATAACTTTTTTCGTATTCTTCTTCATGTGCGGTATCCGTTCAGGACGTAGGCGTTCATGAACTTCCACTTGGCCCCGTCTCTTGTCGCTCTCAGTATTTTTCCTCTTGGTATCTCTCCCAAAACCCGCCTCACCATCCACTTGCTCAAGCCTATCAAACATAATACGCGCTGCTTTACCCTTTCTCTCTTTCCCTCGATCCGTCCTGTGAGTATTAGATTCCTCAAACCCTCCTTCCTCATTGCGTGTCTCATGAACTTCAGCTGTCTCTTCCTGATGTTAATTATGAGTTTTCTTCTTGTTAGTATCTTCTCTCTCTCTCCCTCTCTCTCTCTCTCGTTGTTGCTCAGCCCATGCATCCTCAGTATCCTTCCGTAGAACCACATTTTTGATGTCTCGAGTCTCTCCTTCATTTTTGTAGAGATCGTCCAACATTCTTTGCCATAAAGAAGGACAGATATCACATAGCAATCCAATTCTTTTTTCTTTGTTTCCAAAAGTTTTCCTGTCTCTCAGTATTCTGGTTAGCTTTTGAAATGCGTCTTCGGCCATACGACTGCGTCTTCGGATCTCAACATCACACTTTCTATCCTCTGTCAGAACACTTCTCAGGTCTTTAAATCTCTTTATTTGCTTTATTTTAGTTTCTCCAACTTGTAGTCGGCATTTTGGGGTTTTATGTCTGATATAAATGTTAATTTTTTTTTTAATAAATCATATATGCGGAATAATATAAGTTATAATTTTTATATAAGACGTAGATACTGATAATTTCTATAGGTCTCATTTCAGAAAATAAGTACAGACGAACAGCAAGAGACAAAACACAAAGCTAGTATTTTCGGTTGACGGTAATATTTCGAAAAAATGAATAAGTCGTAAAATTAAGTTTTATGTTTTATTTTGAGAATTAATAGCAGGAATGATTTTAGTCAAATAATACAATCCGGCTTGAAAGAATTTTCATAGATTAGAGCCCAAAATACAAAATTAATCTTCTGTTTACTTTCCAGTCCTAGCAAAAAAAAAAAAAAAAAACTTAGTGACCTGAACCGTCTGACAGCCCATCCTATGTAGCTGTGGAAGACATAACACAATAGTTATAATGAATTATTGTCAAAAATACATGAAGATGAACGATAAGTCAAAAGTGAAATTCTTATTTCTTTCTTTGTAAGTTTTAGAAGGTTTTTTAGAAAATCTTTAAAATTTGTAAAAAAAAGTAAAATAAGTGTCAAGTAATCTAATATTTCTATTTGCAGTATAATCTTATTTATTGTAAATATGTGAAGCGATGTGAAGTGACTTCCCCTTTTCTTACAAGTATTTTTATGGCAACCGCTCTGGCGAGGTTTTTTTCCTGGTTTCCTATGCGACTAGATTGGCTTCAAATCCCACCCTTTTACCGTCGAAATAGTTAAATGTAACAACTCTTCTACTCTAATAGTTTCTTTTCTCGCACTTAGGGAGCTCCCCTCTGTTTGCTTGCTTCCCTGATAGCTACAATCTCCAAAAGGTTAAATGCAACGTCAACTGGCATCTTCTATCTCCTTGATTCCCATATATATATATATATATATATATATATATATATATATATATATATATTTCAAATTCAACTATGTTAGAAATTTAATGCTATGTATTTAGTCAATGTTATTCACAAATCTTACGTTGGCCAGAAGATTCGTTCGCTTATTAAGTACTAGCAGCATAGCCCGGCGTTGTTCGGGTGTAATGAAAGCTTTAAAACTAATCCAAGGTCCTGGAGCTCAGACTCGTTGGACATTGGCACGAAAGACTAAAAAGCAATAGTTATTTCCAGTTAAAGCGAAACCGTAGACTGAAAGAAAAATGAATGGATGTAAGTCAAATTTTGATTTCCTGGTATCGATAACAAATAAGTTTTTTTCGTCGTAAACTGAATTTTGAGGGCTAAATAATTCCTCTGAGTAAATGGTATCATGGCTGAGACTAAGAACTACAATTATACCTACTTAGAGCCAAGCACGAAGCAAAACTAAAATAAAAGTTACTGAAAAAAATACAGACATACAGGAAGCTAGACACACACACACACAAACATCTTGCCGTATATATATATATATATATATATATATATATATATATATATATATTATCGATTTTCTGCACTATTGTAAGAACTGTAACCTTGAAACTTCTGAATATCGTTTCTTATGTCTTTGTCTATGAGTGTATGAAATTTGATTAAAATTGGACCACTCCTTCTATAACCCTATTTTTTCGATTATCGATTTTCAATATTTATCGGGGGTACCTCGACACAAAGCCTAGCTAAGAACACTCGTAGACGCTTATAGGACAACTGTGTAAATTTTCAAGAAAATCGGTTCAGCCGTTTCGGAGTCTAAAGGTAACGCAGGGACACACACACACACACACACGCGCACACACACAAAAAGTTCCATTTATAAATAAGTTTAGATTAGATAAGATTTACTAAATAAAACGAAAGAACTTTTCGGTCAGGCCAGTATCTTACCATTTTTAACCGTTTTCATGATTCCTGGCATAACATCTATTTGACGTTTGCGTCCATTCCCTGATTATCCAGTGAACCTGGATTTCACCAAACATATTTACCGAATATTCACGGTTTATTTTTTCTATTTTATTGTTCTTTATTTCACTTAAGAAGTCGGGATTAATTCTTCTTCATCAGCGCAAATAATTGGCTAAGAAGCTACCAAATTAAAATGTATTGCAACATCTCAGTTAACATTTTAACTAAATTTATTTTTTCCTTGATCTACATTTCAAAACTTGGGAATTATTTACGAACCAATCTTTTCACACTTTTCTTTTTTTTTTTTTTTCAATTGGAGTAGACAGACTAAACTACCGCCCGGTTCACACTCCACCCACGTCTATTGAACAGGTGAAGAGGTTCATCCCTTGTTCCTTGTTTAGGATGTGGTCTCCGGCTTTCTCTTTTCCAATCTTTTCACTCCTACGTAGCCCCCTGCGCTTCAGTGGCGTTACTGCCTTGCTCGGGGTGATATGATTTAAAAAAATAAAAATAAATTAATATTTTAATAACAATAAAATTTTTTAAATCTTAAAGAAAAGAGGGAAAATGCGATTATTTCAGTTTACCATCTCAATGGTTCAACACAAACTTAATTTCATTCTGTTATGTTAACTTTTTATGCGTAATCAGAGCGCTGCACAATAAAATAGTGGATGGAAAGGGTTAAATGAGGTTTTATAGATTCTGTTTTCTGCTTTTTTTATCTGATGCATTCACGAAATGAACATTTTTAGAACTATTCTACAGAAGAATGCTCAGAATACAAGTTATAAAGATTTTTTAAAATAATTTTCACTTAATAAGGCCGAAGAGCCACTCAAAGTGGGAAGGGAGTAACTTGCGTAAAAGCGTAAGAAAAAGAAAAAAAAAGCGTTAGGAGTATCCAGCTGAACTCTTTGCAGGGACCGGAAACCCAATCCTAAACAAGAAACAAAGAATAAACCTCTATTCCTGTTCAAAATGCCGGGTATAGAAACAAAAGGGAACATTTTTCATTGGTATCTTAAAGAGTCAGTTAGGACATCTTATGAAAAAAGAAGGCTTTGTAAATTTGACACTCATAAGACATACTGAAGGCAAGTGGAACTGAGGAAAGCTATACATCACCTACCTAACGAGCTTGTATAAACAGTTGGTAGAACATGGATTAGGCAAGATGGCAAAGAGAAAAACTTTAGTAAAGGCTACAAGAAACAGGAAATTTTGAAAAGCTACGTTTGCATACATCCTGAATCCAACTATAAATATTTTGTTCAAATTTTAAATGCATTGTTTTAGATTTTAGATTGTACTTTCTTGTATATAAGAAAACAATTTAGAAGCTAAAATTTCAAAACAAATGGAAAGTTTTAATTTTCAACACACGCACACACACACATTCTATATATATATATATATATAGAGAGAGAGAGAGAGACAGACAGACAGAGAGAGAGAGATAGTGTATCGAGGCAGAAGATAATTTTCTAAACATATACTGTTAAATATAAGAGACAATGAGACAAAATTTGGATAATTTTTTATTAAGTTGTTTCACATGTGAACTGAAAGCTTAGAACCAACTTAATAAAAAATTATCCAAAATGTTGGAGAATTTTTGTCTTTATTAAATTAATCTGAAATTAAAGTCAAAATACGATGTTTAGAACGGCTCATGATTAAACATGATAGACATTCATTGCCTCTTATATTTAACAGTATATGTTTAGAATATATATATAACTAGAACCCTTAAGAAAAATTCTGGTTGAAAACACGAAAATTCTGTATAAATCATATCATTGGAAACATCTCGCTATTAGAATGGCCCTGTATACTAAATATATATTCCCTACAATCGTCCTAACTTTTTTAACAATGAAAATGGAGCTCTTTGGGAAATGAACATTAGGGGAAAATGTTTGTAGTTCTTTACTCCTACCAAACGGAAAAATGAAAAGTATTGGAAAAAAAAAAACTAAATAAAATATTAGTTAAATTTTCTTTGATTGTCATATTGGAAGAAAGATTTTTAAAAGATTTTTCTTTTTTTTTTTTTTTTTTTTGCTTAAATATACATTAATATATATTAGGTAGTCACGCATGAAATTACATAGGAAATAAGTTAAATGTTTCTAAAATATTAAATAAATAATTTATTTTGTTGAAATAATCACCATGTTGATTAATGATTGTTCTCCAAAGTACTTCTAATTTTTTCATCTGAACCTTTAAAAAAAATCTTATCCTTTGCTGTGACAAATACTTGGATTACGTGTTGGAGAGTGTTTTATTGGGTATGAAAATCTCGAAATGCTCAAATAAGTGATAATCAGTAGGGGAGATATCAGATGAATAGGGAGGATGAGGCAAAATTTCATCATTCAGGCTATGCAGCATTTGGACAGCTCATTAAAAAGCGGGTAGCCGTGCGTTGGGCAGTAAAATTGTGTCATCTCTATTCAAACGCCTAGGATGTTTCTTTTTCAATTTTTCATTCAATTTCTTCACAATACGATGTTGCTGTTATTGCTTTCTCTTGAGACAAGAATGAATAACCCCTTTGAAAGACCACCCATACATTAACTTTTTAGGGTGCAGTGGAGGTTTTAAGTATTGTTTTGAAGATTCACTTACATCTAACTAGAGGCCTACTCCTTTACTGTTGTCAAACTGTATCCATTTTTCAACTCATGTAATGATTTGATGCGAAAATGTTTTTGTTTTTTTTCCAGTCGAGAGCGCATGCAGTAAGATTATTCTACAGTTTCATTTTAATTATTTTCATTGGACTTATGAGCAACGATATTACATTATTCGGACTATTATCCTCATCTTTGTTGCCATTTGTACGACGTTTCGGCCGTTGTACGCTCCAGCCTTCTTCAAGTGATAGGAATTTTGAACCGAACCCTTAAGGACAAATGCTCAAGTGGATATAGACGTTGGTTAGGTCCTGTGAGTTGACCTAAAGAGTTGTGAGTTCAATACCAGGCTACAGCAGTGGTGAACAATGTTACAGGATTAGAGGGAGATAATTCATGATTACCAAAAGAGGCCCTACTATGCAAGTAATAAAGTTCATATACCTCAGTGATTGTAATAAAGGGTTCAGTTCGAAATTCCTAGCACCTGAAGAAGGCCGGAGCGTACAATGGCCGAAACGTCCTACAAATGCCAACACAGATAAGAAGAATATTCTGAATAATCTAAATACTGTAAATGCAACCTCATCTCAGAATTATAGACAAATATATTGAAAGTAAAATTATCTGTAAAGATAAAGAGTCAGGAATAAGTAAAGATTTTTTTAAAAAGTGGCCATAAAACCACTAAGATGAAAGGGGTTACTGAGTGTGAAAGAATAAAGAAAAAAAGAAAAAATAGAAAAAGAAAACATTATAAAGTAAAAAGAAAACTTTATAAAGAATATATTAAGGAATATAAGAAAAATGTTTATAAACAAAATCGAAAAAATTATAAACTTTTAAATACAATTATTTTTGTTGTTCATTTGTTCTTATTTTCTGAAATAAAATCCATGGATTTTTTCTGCCGATATATCTTACATAAAAGTTTTAGAAGCTAATATTTAATAAAAAAAAATAAACAAAAAAATACAGAAAATTAGAGTTTCTGATTTATTTTAAAATTAATGACAGGCATAAGATGCAACTGAACAGAATAACATTGTCATAGGTTGAGGCAACAAAAATAAATTCTAGTTTAGTTTTTAGTTTCAACAAAAAGAGGGTAGGCTGAAGCCCTCGTTAGCACCGTGGATGAGATGTTTAGCTTTTCTTTTGTAAAAATGCAATGGACAATAGTCATTTTCATTTAATCAGAGTTTTTCTTACTTTTCGTTAAGCAGCGTCGAATCTGGTCATTAAATGGGTGACTGCTTGAGAATATCAGTTACTGTAAGTTTAGGCGTGCGAATCGTACAATGGATAACGGCTGACAAATGGAAATTGGAAATTCCATTTGTCCCTTATATTTACTTAGGCGCAAATATTCTTGGCAAAGAGTATTTGAATCCAATCCTTTTCCCTCCTAGCTGTGGTTGTAATAGAAGAACTTGTATTTGTAAATCATTGTTAACTCCCAAACATTTTTACAGTCCCAAAATATTTTCTGGCTTTAAATAAATGACCTGTAAAATTTTGATAAGCCGTTAAAAATTACTTTCCCGGCCTATGTAATAATCTTCTTTTTTTATTTATTTTTTTTTTTTTATTATTATTTTTCATGCGTTTCTTCAAGACGAAAACATAATTAGTTATCTTCAGGATAAAATGTTTAAATAAAATTATCTAAAATATATTATCGAGATTTTTGGAAATAGTGTTGAGTTGTAATGATGCTTATTACATATATATATATATATATATATATATATATATATATATATATATACATATATATATACATACACACATACACACACACACACACACACACACATATATATATATATATATATATATATATATATATATATATATTACAAGAAAATGAAAGAACATGTAGATTAAAGACTACTGCTCAAGCATTTACTTTTATAAAGAATGCTCGATACAGAGTAGTGCTTAATTTATTTAGCAATATTTGTTTATTAAAAAGTATATTTCTTTATTTAAAATATAAGCGTGCTGTTTAATAAATTAAAAAAAAACCTGAGTAATACTCAAATGTGAGTATCCGATAAAAATAACAAAAAAATTGAAAAATAACAGATAAAAATTGAAAAATAACAAAAAATTGCAAATTTAATCCATATTGTAATTTTGTTATTACAATACCTTATAAAACCATAATATCACTACACAAAAAATTCATGTTTCAGGACAATACTGTTCTTCTTCAGGTGATATGTTAAAATATTTTTTTTTAACATATCACCTGAAGAAGAACAGTATTGTTCTGAAACATGAACATTTTTGTTTAGTGACATTACGCTTTTAGAAACCATTGTAATAACAAAATTACAATATGGATTAAATTTTCAATTCATTTGTTTAAACGTTATTTTTAACGGATACTCACATTTGAGTATTAGCCATGTTTTATTTTTTAATTTATTAAACAGCACACGTATATTTTAAATAAAGAAATATACTGTTTAATAAACAAATATTGCTAAATAAATAAATACTGCTAAATAAATACTGTTTAGTAAATGCATAAAACAGAGCATCTACTCAAATATGAATATCCATTAAAATAACAATTAAACAAATAAATTATATATATATATATATAGTCATCTGCAGACAGATCTGTTTCGCTGTATCACAGCTCATCAGTACGGGTAGACATCCGATTGCTTTTAACCCAGGATTGAAACCCGACCGAATTGGCGTCAGTCGGTGATTTTTCCTCTGATGTATGGGCGCTCGGTAAAAGGTACCCAATAGCTGAGAGTGTTCTAATTCATTGCTGAATGAACGATGCGTAAATGCTAAAGTAGCTACTGTTTTTCAAAGTCTACCATTCTTCCAGAGTGCTCAATCAGGATGTGAGAGCCTATATATATATATATATATATATATATATTTTAATCCTATCACCCCGAGCAAGGCGGTAAGGCCACTGATGTGCAGGGGGCTAAGTAATAGTGAAAAGATTGGAAAAGAGAAAGCCGGAAACCACATCCTAAACAGGGAACAAGGGATGAGCCTCTTAACCTGTTTAATAGACGTGGGTGGAGTGTTATATATATATATATATATACATATATATATATATATATATATATAGTCATACGCAGACAGATCTGTTTCGCTGTATCACAGCTCATCAGTACGGTTAGACTCCGATTGCTTTTAACCCAGTATTGAAACCCGACCGAATTGGCGTCAGACGGTGATTCTACCTCTGGACCATGGGCGCTCGGTAGAAGAAGGCAGACTTTTTAGCATGTAAATTATCATTATACATGCCCAATAGCCTGAGTGCTCTAATTCATTAGTGAATGAGCGATGACTACATGCCAGAGTAGCTACTGTTTTACAAAGTCTACCATTCTTCCAGAGCGCTCAATCAGGGTGTGAGAGCGTATATATATATATATATATATATATATATATATATATATATATATATATAT
>JBBBDQ010000293.1:5337500-5345000 GCA_037127315.1 Ascarosepion bandense
TTGCTATTGTCGATTTTTTATAATGTATTATTATTAGTTTTTATTATTTAAGAAATTAAAAATTTTTTATAATGTATTATTATTAGATTTTATTATTTAATGTATTAATGTATTATTATTAGTTTTTATTATTTAAGAAATTAAGAAATGTTTTATAATGTATTATTATTAGTTTTTATTATTTAAGAAATTAACTTATGAATTATATACGTATTTTAAACAATGGGTTTTGAATTCAAACGCTTTTTTTTATTTAAAATAACAATTTTATATTCATGTATATTGACTTTGAAATGTTTAATGTCATTTTTTAGCAATTTTTATTAAGGACAATAGATCAGGTATATCTTTCTTTCTCGAGCCAGTCTAATATTCGGCAACTTAATAAGTTCTAACACAAAACGTGGGCTTAATGCTTTTCCAGTTTTAACACCAATATACAGGAACTAATGCACCATAAATTTTAAACCGAGAAATATAATTAAGTGAGCCTGCTTGGTGTCTTTAGAAATACTTGTCTGAATGAACATTTACTACGAAAGTAATGAATAATGATTCATATTTTACCTTTTGAAACTTTGTTCTTATCAAAAAGTACTGAAAATTAATTTATATATTAAGTCTATATTGTTCTTCTCCTATATCAATAAATCTTTTATCCATCCAGTAACATTAAATGCTTACACAAATATAATCATTTACTTATATATATATATATATATATATATATAATTATATATAGTGCGATTGATAAATTGTCGTCTAAATTACGCAAAAATAAAAATACTACTGACAGTTCATTTGAACAGATATTTTTCGATCAAAATTATACAAAAGTATCTTGAAATACTAGAGAGTAAATTTCTTCAATATAATCGACATTCACTTCATCAACGGCCTCCAGATGGCTTTGGAATCTCCTGTAACTCTTCTGGAGAGTTTTCTTGTTTAAGTCAGTGAATGCTGCTATAGCACTTGCCTTCAGTTCACCTTTGGTGTTACAAAAAGTTTTGCTGGTCTCTCACTCAACTGCGTCTCATACATAATAATCAAGAGGATTAAAGTATGGTGACCAGAAGTAAGGGGTGATGTAGATCACAGATGTTGTCTGACAGCCATGTCTAGGTTCTCCAGCTTTTATGGCATGGTGCAGAGTCCTGTTGCCAGACATAAGGACTTCCAACAACCACCTTTTTTTTTAACCAGGGCAGAACTTCCTCTTCAAGGCACTTGATGTAGGCCATCGTGTTGAGTTTTAGGCCGAGTGAGAAGATGTATAACGTCGCCATTATTAGTTATCACTCCAACCACCATCGTAATTACCATTAGACTCGTCCAACTTTTTCCGAATCCTCTGCACTCTCCTCAGATTAACATACAAAAGCCCTGAAATGTTGATAGTTAAGCTCCGGCGCAAATGCCAAGCAGTACCGCATGTCGTTTCCAAATTTCTGGCGAAGTAAATTTCGTAATAGCGCTCTTTTTCTCCCAGACGTTGTACAATTAGTCTTCTATAAAATGCAGTCGACAAAATTAAAAACAATGCCAGTCTGCGAAATTATAAATATAAATTTAACGACAATTTACTACCGCACCCTATATATATATATATATATATATATATATATATATATATATATACTAACAGTATAGCCAGGCGTTGCTCGGGTGTAAAGAAAGTTTTCAAACTAATCCATGGTCCTGAGCTCAGACTCAGCCTAAAGAATATTTGTGTGAAGTTTGGTGAGAATCGGATAAAAATTGTGGATTTGTATAAAGGACATACAGACAGATAAACAGACACACACACAAACATCTTGCCTTTTATATATATGTATATTATCGATTTTCTGCACTATTGTAAGAACTGCAACCTTGAAACTTCTGAATATCGTTTCTTATGTCTTTGACTATGAGTGTATCAAAATTGATTAAAATCGGACCACTCCTTCTATAACCCGATTTTTTCGATTATCGATTTTCGATATTTATCGGGGGTACGTCGACACAAAAGCTAGCTAAGAACACTCGCAGACGCTTATAGTACAAAAAAAATTAAGAAAATCGGTTCAGCCGTTTCGGAGTCTATAGGTAACGGATACACACACAGACACACATACACACGCACACACAGACAAAGTTCCATTTATAAATAAGTTTATCTGTGTATTTAGGCACTAAATGTTATTAAGGCAAATACTATTAAAGACATCAGATATTCTGTGTGGATCAATTCTAGTAAGTCAGTCAGTTAAGTGCCATACGTGATACACGCTTGGGCGATCATGTCTCGAAAGAGATATGACTGACTGGGCAGAAGATTATCCCGCAGTAGGTTGCCATTGCTTTCTGCGGTAGACTGGTTGCCGACCAAGGCTATAGAACCCAATCTGTCCTGTTATTTAACCCATAACTGGAAGGAATAGGCGGATTAATACTTTTATCCTTTCTTCAATACCCCTGGTGCCTAGTCTTATCTCTCACTGTAATGCCCTACAAACTAATGATGGTCCCGCCTTGCTTGGGGTGAAATAATTAAAAACATAAAAAATAAAAACCGGCCTAGATTCATGAGTTCAAAGAATAAGCTTTGTTAGAGGTAGTTTCGTGCAACAAGGCAGATTGTTACGAACCCAAGACATATACCGGAAAACTCGCGTATGCCTGTCAGGCATGACGTTAAAACCGTTCAGAAAGCTGTGGATCGATCTTGGAGATGAATACACTTCAAACTTTGTGAACTGGCGCTACGGTCAAAATGGTTTTTCTTAAAAAAAAAAACCTAAGATTCAACTTGCTGTTAAAAATTATTGTCTACCCATTTAAATAATGTATGGTCCCACAATGTATCCTGCCCATACAAAATAATTCTCTTTAATATTTAATAAATTACAATGTTTTATTTATAATTTATGCTTCAATATAACTTCAAATTCAAAATTATTTTACTAAAATAAACGACCCACACAATACTTAATTAGTTTTCTTAGCTACAATATACCTAAGTATACCATTATCAATTAATCCTAATTCTAACCTAAATATTCCAGCTCCTTTACTCGTGAGGTAATACAAAATCTAATTAAAAAAGAAAAAAAAACACTAAAATCCAAGTTACTGCTAAAAATGACTGTCTACCCATTTAAAAATCTACGGTCCCACTATGTATCTTATTCAGACAAAATTAAGAAGTGACATGTCTAGACACCAGGCCATCCTGCATTTTTTTTATTTTTTTTTTTTTTTTTTTTTGCGAATCAGATCTTAAAACTCCATATTTACCTAATTCTTATTTTTGATTGAACAATATTCACACACCTAAAAGCATTTTCTCCGTCAACCATTTCCTAATTTTCTACACAACAATGAATAAACTCCTGTGCCAAATAACGGAAACCACACCACTTGAAGACTTTCACCAGCAGCAACAGCTAAAATGGATATCTTGCAATTTGATAAGAAAATAATTAGGTCCCGATTTGGCGGTTCGACTCCAGCCACTTCCTCACCGGCGGGATGTGGCTTCCCTCTATCTATTCTACAAATATTTTCATGGCTTCTGTTCCAACGAACTTAAGTCACTGGTGCCCCCGCCACAATAATTTACTCGTGCAACCAGACTAGGAACAAGGTCCCACCCATTTACAGTTAGATCAACCAAATGCAGAAGTTCTACTCCAGCAGAGTAAAAAACCCATCTATTATCCACTTGACTCCAATTTTTTCTACATCACCCTGTATATCTGGTTCTTTTCCTTCCTACCTTCGCAACTGTCTTCACACCTGTTCTCATCCTTCTCTGACACCTATTGTAACTGGTTCGTCTTTCTCTTCACTCTCCTCCTATCTAAACTATTACTCTTATGTACCCCCCTGCGCATCAGTGGTGGTACCGCCTTGCTTGGGGTGAAACGATTAAAAAAGAATGATGTTGATATTCCACACTTTCAAATCAAAGGTTATGTAGGAAAACCAACTTCGCTACTGGAAAGAGCGTTAACAATTACTAGACTTGAGAAACCTATTTTCCTGAATATTGTTTTAATAGAAAGATTTAAATTTTTTCAACTGACTGCAACACAAACTGTTGGGTCAGTTAATGAGAAGCGAAATAATGGTAAAATCAAAACGTTGACTTTCCACACTACATAACAAAAAGGTTAAGAAGTATAATCCCATCTATACTGGAGAAATATAACAGCGGACTTCAGAAACCTATTGTCCTGAAAGTTGTTTTAAAAGAAAGATTTTATTAATTTCAACTGAAAGCGGTATAGTTTGATTGATCACTAAATGCCAAATGTTTCCTTATAAAGAAATAGTTAATATTGCCATTTCAGTCAGTCAAGTGCCATACGTGAAACACGCTTAAGCGATCGTGTCCCGAAAGAGATATGACTGACTGGGCAAAGGATTATCCCGCAGTAGGTTGCCATTGCTTTCTGCGGTAGACTGGTTGCCAGCCAAGGCTATAGAACCCAATCTGTCCTGTTATTTAACCCATAACTGGAAGGAAGAGACGGATTAATACCTTTCCCAAGGGTATTTGCACGTAAGTGAATGCAATGAATTTAACTCGAATTCGAACTCGGCTCCCCGATTTCTCGTTCCGAGCCGATATCCACTACACCACAACGTTACATCACCATATTCACACCTAAATTTTATAAAGGTGATTTCAAAATGACACTCTGAAGAGATACAATCTGTTCGTTTATAAAATGTCTATACTAAAAAAAAAAACTGTCTGTACTAAAACTGTCTATACTAAAAAATAAGTTTAGCATTGTAAAAATTAATATAAAATAAAATTTCAATAAAGACTACTAAAAAATAATAGCCTAATCAAGAGGCTGATAATTCAACACTACTTCAAACAAAAGGTTAGGAGGGAAGCCACTATACATACTGGCAAGAGAAATAACATTTAGTGGACTTGATAAATCAGTTTTCCTAAAAAGATGTTTTAATAGGATTTTATAAAATTCAACTAAGAGTAGTACTGGCTGTTCAGTCACTGAATGTCAAAAGTTTCTTTATGATGAAACAGCAAATAATATCATTACCTTTACAATATGAAAAATAGATTTATATCTCTCCAACAACAACAAAAAATACTCAATTGCCAGTATTTATGAATTAAAGCGGACACAAGGAATGCTTTACGAAATAATTGAGTATTTTAAAGTACGGATCAGATGATCACTATAATTTAAAACACACGATAAACAACTACGTTTTACATCTTCACCAGAAGATTCGTAAATCTATTTCTCATTTAACTGATTTTCTCATTACACTTTTTTTGTTCTTAAAAAACATGGAAATGAAATTTATATTAATACAGGAATAAAAATATTTGGTACACTCACAGAAGACATAAAACTCCATGTTTATCGTATATGAAAGCCACACTACATAAAAAAAACGTATAATATATATTTTTATTTATATATTAATTTATGGACACCGGCACTATATGTGTGATATTATATATATATATATATATATATATATATATATTGATTGTTTAATTTTATTTAGTTTTTGGTCATAATAAAATTAGACCAGTACACAGTTGTATTAAAAATTGTTCACTACAATTATATTGTAGAACTTTTGAATATTCTTCCTTTGTAAACGAGTTATTACGCTTGATAATAATATATTACGCTTAATCACTTGTTTACAAATCAAGAATATATATATATATATATATATATATATATATAGAGAGAGAGAGAGAGAGAGAGAGATAGATAGATAGATAGATAATAATATAAGATATTAATATCAGATATCGCACATAGTGTGCAGTTGTTCATGAAATTGTGTTCGATGTAATATAACGGAGCCATTAAGTATATATCCTTAATTATACATGTCTCTCACCTGTAGCACGACTCAGAGTTTCATACACAACGCAACATTCAGGTGCTTGATATATATATATATATATATATATATATATATATATATATATATATATATATATATTGGAATTTACCTTCCTGCTTTTTTCCCTTCGATTGAAGTATCTGAATTAAAATATATATATATATATATATATATATATATATATATATATAGGAAAGACAAATAGTCCATGTATGCCTCTTATTATATGTAAATATAGTCGTCCAATTAAATAAATTAGAGAGATTAAACAATATCAAAAGTAATAATATTTTTGTATATTTGTAGATTTTGATCAAATCGAAGAATGATAAAAAAGACTTGGAAAAACGGAATTTTCGGTCACGCTTGTGTCCTTTCTCAACGAAACGAGAAGTCAAAAATGTAATGGATCTTTTGCGAGGAGTCGGCGGTATGTGTTATATTACTAATGACATCGAGTAGTTTTGGGCTAGTTGTTTGCCATGATTATGGTTGTAGGATTTTGTGGAAGCCTTTTATGAAAACTGTATGAGTATAATTAAATTTCTATTTAAACTCAGAATGTATGATCTTATTGTTAGAATAAATTCACATATTCTATATTTAAATAGGAATTTAGGAATACCCCTATTATTATTATTATTATTATTATTATTATTATTATCATCATCATCATCTAATAGATAGATAGATAGATAGATAGATAGATAGATAGATAGATAGATAGATAGATAGATCCAAAATGGCAGTTGTAATAATAATGATATTGATAATAATAACATACTATTGCAATAATATAGTTAGTTATAGTGTGCTTTGTGGTGTAGTGGATATTTGTTTAGAAAGAGAGATCGGAGAGTCGAATTTTAGTTGAATTCGTTGCATTCACTTACGCGCAAATACTCTTGGGAAATGTATTAATCCACCGCTTCTTCCTTCAGCTATTGGTTAAATAGCAAGACAGATTGAGTTCTATAGCCTTGGTTGTAATGGCAACCTATTATTTTTATGTCTATGCATATATCAACTTTTAAATGATATATTTGTATACATGTACATAAACACACACACGCACACACATAGGATATAGAGAAGTTTGTCACTTAACTGAGCAGAAACACGTCGACTTCGAAGTTTTGTGGAGATACTATTAAGTTCTCACTCCTGGGGGCTTATTTTTCTCTTCATATAATTACAGATTAAATTAAAATTTAGTTTATAACTATTTAACTGGCTACGGACTTGTTGATCCGCTTTTTAATCGTTGATCAGCCAGTAAAATAGTTAGAAACTAAATTTTAATTTAATCTGGTTGTTTTCACTCGATAATGTCCGATTTACGAAATCAAGATTTAAATTTTAAATCTACATTAGGTAAATTGACAAGTGTGGAAATTTTGTAGAAAAATGGAATATTTGTTGTGTAAAATAAATGCTTTGATCAGCATTAAAATCTGTTTTTTAAATTTTGATTAATTGCTATAAAAATGATACGTAGATTGTAATTTTCAAAAAAAGAAAAATAAGAATAAAAATAAAAGGAGGCTGGAAACTTTTGCACAAACCTAATATGGAAAGTTATTCGCCTATGTTCGTAATAGA
>JBBBDQ010000293.1:5350000-5355000 GCA_037127315.1 Ascarosepion bandense
TAACAACCATGCATTTACTCTTTATCTCGATTTTCTTCATTACCTTCTGTAGAAGTACATGCAGTTTTCTTTCTGTGTCTGCTATCAACACTGTGTCAACTGCATATTTTATATTGTTATTATTTTACCCACTATAAATGAATCCTGGTAGGACTTCTAATTCTCTCAAATCATCACACCATACAGGTTGAATAAATCCGCTATGAAGACACATCTTTATCTTACACAGCCTACTACTTTTCTAACTCATTTTATTTCCCTATGAAGGTAGTTTGCTGCTAGTATAGACACTGTGTGACATGGAAAAAATATAATAAAAAAATTATTATTTCTAGTTGCAGTGGCTATTGTACGAGTACATCCACAGAGATAGTCATAATAAGCTATTACATACTAAAATTATTTCAACATTTAAACGTAAAATATGTGACTGCCTTAGTATCGAATATTATATTGAATCAATTGCTAGGTCTGCTGCTAAGAAAGTTGGTTCACTGTGTCGGGCTAGACATTTTTATCTCTTCATTATCTATTTTACATACCTACAAGATTTATGAGATAATGGTTCAAAGCAATAAGTCCATGTTTCGCATATTCCTGCCATATATGGTTCGGTGCTTCTTCGGTATTTTCAAAGATTCTTGATACAATTCAAAGAAAATCAGCAATATTATAGACCCTGACCTAGTTTCTCGGCTTCAGTCACTTTCCAACCGTCTAATATAGTCTCCCCTTTTCTTTTCTATACATACTTTAATGGTAATTTGTCAATGATACCAAGACTTATCAAATTATAGTTGAATTGCATAAATTTAACAGTAAGTTTTATGTTAACAATTTCTTTTCTCGTAATTCTGGTTTGTAAAGCACCCTTCCGACTCCATACTTTCCAGGCACATTTTATCTTCAAAATTTTAAATGGAATGTCATTAATCTTCTGATTACTCTTCTATTGTTTTCACTCATTAATAATTGTAATTACACTCAGTAACACATTGTGTCTTAGTGGCTTTACGGCCTCGCTTGTGATGAAATTAGGCTCATCCCTTGTTCCCTGTTTAGGATGTGGTTTCCGGCTTTTCTTTTTTCCAATTTTCTCACTTTGGTTTCTTTTTTTTTTTTTTCCATTGGAGTAGATAGACTAAACTATCGCCCGGTTCACACTCCACCCACGTCTATTGAACAGGTTAAGAGGCTCATCCCTTGTTCCCTGTTTAGGATGTGGTTTCCGGCTTTTCCTTTTTCCAATCTTCTCACTTTGGTTTCTTTTTTTTTTTTCAATTGGCGTAGATAGATCTATCTATCACCCGGTTCACACTCCACCCACGTCTATTGAACAGGTGTAGAGGCTCATCCCTTGTTCCCTGTTTAGGATGTGGTTTCCGGCTTTCTCTTTTCCAATCTTTTCACTATTACGTAGCCCCCTGCACATCAGTGGCGTTACCGCCTTGCTCGGGGTGATATGATTAAAATATATATATATGTGTGTGTGTGTGTGTGTGTGTGTGTGTGTGTGTGTGTGTGTGTGTGTGTGTGTGTAATTTTGTTATTACAATGGTTTATAAAACCATAATATCACTACAGAAAAATTTTCATATTTCGGAACAGAACTGTTCCTTTTCAGGTTATATGTTAGAATTTTAACATATTTTTTTACGAAATACATGAATTTATCTACATATTTAGTAAGTGTGGATATTATTCAGACCATGGCCGAGTATGCGCTTATTAGCAAAATATTAGTCTGAAACTTCCAATGTGTTGCAAGTCGTACGTTCACTTCATGAGATTAATATTAATGAGTAAATATAGGAACTTGCCATGGAAAGTGTATATGTTAAAAAGTAGATATATTTGTCGTGGTCAATATTTTTTTTTTTTTTTTTTGGTGTGTACGTGGGGGGTTCGTCCTAAGATTAGGAACTCAATGATTTACCTATATAAACATATATGTCCATTTATCTATGTAAATATTTATTTATTTCTATAAATTTTCAAATCCATCTATCCATTCATCTCTGCTTATATACAAATGAACGCTCGTGCCCATCTATCTAACTATCTATTTCTAGACACATGCCGCAATATTTTTATCCACTACACACCGTATATATATATATATATATATATATATAGAGAGAGAGAGAGAGAGAGAGAGAGAGAGGGAGAGAGAGAGATACATAGATACATAGATAATGTGTGTGTGTGTGTGTGTGTAGTAAATATATACAAAAGAAAATAACTTCTATTTTAACATGTTCATCAATGAATCCACGTCACAAAATCCACTATATTCTGATGACACCGATTCGGCGAGACATGTAAAAACGTAAAAACAGAAGTTTGTATTATATATATATATATATATATATTGCATTACCATTCCATTGAATTTTTATCAAGCGTTAATTATTTACACACACGCACATACCACACTAATGCACGCACGCACACACACACACACACACACACACACACACACATATATATATATATATATATATATGGTGGGATGGATGCTTATATATGTGTATATATATAAAATATCAGAGTGGGGTTTAAACTAAAAAAAAATATTTAATCATCTGGTATGTAGAATAATTAATCACATGAAAATACTCCAATACAATGACCTGAATATTTTACACTAAATAACCAATGTATATGCACATACTGTGTGTATAAAAAGAAAAGACATTTTATTTAATACATTTTATTGAACAAGACTTAATTAAAATAGTTTAAGATGTCTAAAGATTATCTTTACTCTACAGTTTCGGGAATGTTTAAATCTCAATTTCGAACTGAGGTGGGAAGGACGACGTGGAGAATTTAAGTGGCCGTTCACGATCACCACGCAGAACACCACCAGACTTATTCTTATAGATTGTACTGGAAGGTCTTGTAAGACCTTAACCAAAAACAATTCGTGAATTAAAACAAGCAATTCCTGATATATTTTCTGAAATTAATCTGGAAATGTGTCAAATGGTTTATAGATATGTTCCTGATCGCGTTTAGCGTTGTATTCAATGTGAAGTGGAGAATATGTGAACCAAGTCTAAGGGAAATCCTTATTATTTAAAATTTTATAAAGTTTGAATCAATTAGCAATTAATTGACGCTTTACCAATCATTTCAATAAATAAACAGTAAATAAATAGTTGAAATAAACAATTTCATAAATAAATAGTATTTATTATTTTTGTTGTAAATTCTCAAGAACAAAGCTAGTGTTTAAATTAATTTTCATATGTACAGGTTTTATTACAATTCCAATAAAGGCTTTTTAAAACAATAAACATTGCCAAAGATTGAAGGGAGTTAAAAAAAAAGAGGCGTTTTGGGAAAAACTGGCTTTTTGACACTGCTGGCATCTCTGTCCATGTTTGGCAAATGTTTAATGTGAAAATAAATCTGTTTAAAATTCAATATCACCATTTTAAGAACCAAAACGGAGTATCACTATGAAAAAAGAAATGAATGCTTAATTTATTGAAAGTTAAAAAATGGATTAACGATCAATTATTTAAAAAAAAAAATCTATTTCATTCCACTTTATATATATGATGTCACTTTGAACTGATTACAGTTCCAATTTACACAAGATACTAAATTAGCAACTAGGTCCCACCCTTTTACAGTGAAACAGATAAGATGCAACCGTAATTTCTACTCCAACAGATTCTTTTCTCGCGCTTCCCGCCTGTGGAATTCCCTTCCACATGCCTGCTTCCCCGACAGCTACAATCTCCAGGAGTTTAAATGTAAGATCAACAGACACCTTCTAACACACTAACTTACATCAATTCTCTCAAACACTCTCACCATCTAACCAACCCTCATTCTTGGTATCCTTACCCGTCTATCACCCTCCTTCTGACATTTCCTATATCTAACCATCCTTTTCTCATCACTTCCCCGACCCTATGTAACCCCCTGCGCAATAGTGGCAGTGGAATGTCTTGCTCGGGGTGAAACGATTAAAAAAAAATTAAGTAATCTAAAAAAATACCAGGATTTAATTTTTAAAAATATATTGTTTACCATAACACTCCGTACTCCTCCAGAACTCATGACACAGTGGATAGGTGTTAGCTAGATTCAGTGACTTGATCCAAAGAGTGCGAGTTCAATACCTAGAAACAGCAGTCGAGCATCTTAAATAGCGTTGTTTTGATGTGACCATGCTTATTAACTTTTTAAAAGTAATGTTATTTAATATTGCTTTAATGAAATTAATAAACAAAAAGTGGTGTTAATTTTGACGCTACCTGTGTGTGTGTGTGTGTGTGTGTGTGTGCGTGCTAATTCGTTCTGACACAGTCTTGTATGGGGTAAATTTGGTCCTATAATCTGATTAAAGCTTCCTTTTTTTTTTTATTTAATACTGTTACAAAAATGCAGTGTGGTACAGTGTATATCGGCTCGGAACGAGAAATCGGAGAGCCAAAATGCGCAAAAACAAGGCGAGAATTTATATTTATCTTCGAGTAGATGACCAAGAAAGACATGATGTAAAACCATGAAGCGCCCAGTCCATGCTATATACAGCAGTTTAAGAAATTACTTCACGTATTCCTTAAACATTTCTAAATACAAAAATAAAATAATTGGTATTTGGACACTGAAATAATGCTTTTGATCAATTTGAACTTTTCAGCATACCGTCGTAAAATTTTGAATTATTGGCATTTATCAATATTTGTACATTTTATATATTTATTTGGAGTAGATAGACTGAACTATCGCCCGGTTCACACTCCACCCACGTCTATTTAACAGGTGTAGAAGCTCATCCCTTGTTCCCTGTTTAGGATGTGGTTTCCGGCTTTCTCTTTTCGAATCTTTTCACTTTTTTTTTTCTTTTTCTTTTTTATTTCAATTGGAGTAGATAGACTGAACTATCGCCCGGTTCACACTTCACCCACGTCTATTGAACAGGTGGAGAAGCTCATCCCTTGTTCCCTGTTTAGGTTATGGTTTCCGGCTTTCTCTTT
>JBBBDQ010000293.1:5357500-5360000 GCA_037127315.1 Ascarosepion bandense
TAGCATATATATATATATATATTTATATATATATATATATATATAAAGGTATTATAAACGGTTTAAGCTATGCAAAAAAATAATAGTTATAATAAATAAAAGGTTTTTGTAAATACGTGTGTAAGTGTAATTTTTTAAACTACCCATATAAAATTACGAATATAAAAAATTCTTAACAAATTGTGTAAAAATAAACCACTGAAATCCGAAGGCGCATTGAAATAGAATGCATTCTTCCAGAATCTAAGGAAAACATTGTAAAACATTAAAATGTCTTTAGACAAAAAAAGAAAAGATTGCTGAACTTTTACGTAATACTGTTCACTGATATTACAATGAATACTGGACATTCTCCTCACCGATTAGTGAAAGATTTGAGGAGAAAAATGTACAATGGAGAAAAACTAAGAATACCATAGACGGAAACATGTAAGCGATGAGGAAGTTTTATAAAAAACGGAAACAAAAAGTACGAGTCAGTAAGAAACAGATAAAACTTCTAGGACACATTATAAGGAAAGATGGCTTGGAGAATTTAAGGAGAAATTAAAAACAAGGCAAGCACGGAGGTAACCTATCTAACATGCGGCTAGGAGGAATGACTAAATGTAAAAACCTTACTAATATCTACAACAGATAGGAAATTGTGGAGAGCCATGAGCTATCACGTCCTGAAGAAACATGACACACCGAAGATAAATAACTAGTGTGATAGAATTTGGCTTTCCTGACATTATACAAAAAACATGACTAAGTAAACTATGATTTTTAATGTAACTTAGAAGTTCATCAAAATTTATTGTGATCACTCAAATAGGCAATAGGGCTTTTCAACATTTTATTTCAAAATATTTGGCATTTTTATCTGTAAATATTAGAATATTAAAAGTGATAATTTTTTAATAAATTAACACTTTCTTCATCAATTTGAAGCCAGGAATGAGCGGTCAATTTCTTTATTCATTTCTTTTTGAAATTGCAATTTATAAAAAGTGGATATACTTGTCGGCACATGAAAAATGAAAAAGAAATGAAATAATATACATGAATATCGTTGAAGAAAATATAAATGTGTTTTTGGTTTATATAATGTACACCAAATTCAGTTTCTGTAGATAAAATAGGAAGATATGACGTATGCCTTTGCAAAAAAAAAAAAAAATGTGGAAAGCGTATCTTTAAATTATAAGTAAATAAATTGTTGAAAATTGTTTAAATTACTACAATTCATATTTTCGAACTGCTAAAAATGTGAAAAGGCTTCTGTTAAGTTTCCACGTCATTATTTTTGGGAGGAAAGAAATAAATAAATTATGTCTTTGCTATATTTGTATATTGGCGTAGATAGATAGATAGATAGATAGATAGATAGATAGATAGATAGATAGATAGATAGATAGATAGATAGATAGATATGCGCGTTGATGCATCTATTAATAGGAACAGACTAGGATACGTACATACATACATGCATACAAAAGAGAATACTGCGAACAGTTACGTTCATATGAACGTAAAAGATAGATACGAAAAGACATGCTGATAAATACATACAGTAAACAGAAAGGTGGCGTTTTTTTTAAGTTTTAACCAACCAATCACTTCTAAAAAAATCTGATTATTTGTAATTTGATCAAATGTGGATTTCAGCTGAGAATTTTCAGTACCCTCTCTTAGATAGATAGATAGATAGATAGATAGATAGATAGATAGATAGATAGATAGATAGATTTAGGGTACAAAGATAGATAGATAGATAGATAGATAGATAGATAGATAGATAGATGCTGACTGAAAAATATTAACAGGTAAAATAGACAGAGAGTGAAATAAAATTCGAAGATAGATTGAGAAATAGAAACAAAATCATCAAGATAGAAACGTATGTTTGTATGTAAGTAGATATGAATAGACTGAGAAAAATACATATTAGATAGATAGATAGATAGATAGATAGATAGATATGAACAGAATGAGATAGATAGATAGATAGATAGATAGATAGATAGATAGATAGATAGATAGATAGATAGATAGAGTCAAAATGTCAACTATAATAAAACTGATAACAATAACATCATGTTGAAAGTAATATTAGTAACAATAATGTTTTTAAGGCATTTCTGAAAGATATGTGCAATCTGGCGGACCTACAATCTGGGTGCAATAACTTGTAAATGATGATGATTCTAATTATGATGACGATGATTAATATTTTATGACGACAGTCATAAATAGTTAGGTGTCTATCCAATGAATAAAAAAAAAAATGACGAATTTCAATTATTTTTTCTCACTGTTGGTATCACCCCAGATACGTGGTGCCGATTTCTCCAAGAGATTTCAGTGTTTAATCTGGATCTAAATGTGACCCTTTTTCTTACAAATCTAATCGCCGAATACTCAGTTATTAAACTAGCGATTATGGCAAATTTTTGTTGTTACTACTCTTTTGTTTTTTTGTGTTTTTTTTTTTTAGTAGAAATGAATAAACCATATT
>JBBBDQ010000293.1:5362500-5430000 GCA_037127315.1 Ascarosepion bandense
TTGTAATGTAATTAATTTAACATTTTCTTAACACAGAATTTCCCATGTTTCGGAATCATATTTTTACTATGATTCCAACTTCAGGCGATCATTTCTGGGGAGACTAAAGGAAAACATTTTTCTAAAATAAATTTTTCTCAAAAATTTTTTTCCATTAGTCACCCCAGAAATGATTGCTTGAAGATAAAGTCATCGTTAAAATATGATTCTAAAACGAGGGAAAGTCTGTGTCGCGAAAATGTTAAATTCATTATATTACAATAATGTATATATATAATACAGACAGATATTATCACCACATCTTTGAGATATATATATATATATATATATATATATATATATAGTGATTGTTTAATTACTTAGTTTCTGGTCATAATGATATTAGACCAATGCACATTTGTATTAAAAAGTCTCCAATACAATAATATTGTAGCGCTTTTGAATAACTCGTTTATAAATGGAAGAAAGTGTAATTCGGCAGCAATAGTTTTTAAAACATGTTTGTCCAAATAAAGTCAAAAAGGTCTAACTCATCAAATATTGTAATATATTTTTAAAAATTTACGAATTTGTTGTTTTATTCTAATTTACCGACTTATTTTAGTCTCCTTTTTGTATTTTTGTTTGGTTTTTTTTTTAGTATTTTCGAATGTACTCGGGAAAAAATTATATCAAATAAACATAAATGTGAACTCTGGCAAATTTGCCTAACATAAAACAACTACTTCGAAATATTTGATAAAAAAATGTGTTTGAGAGAGAGAGAGAGAGATATAAGGAGATAGTGGTGAAAATTTGTCAGCCTGACTATAAAATTTAATAAATCTAAATATTTTGTCTGATTTTGGTTCTGGCCGAGCCGTTTTCGTTTTCCCTTTGCATCATTATAAATTACGTGAGGGTGCACCTGTATGTGTGGGCACCCATATCGAATGGCGATATTAAGATAAATCACACACACACACAGAGCCTGAAATAGGCTTATACTTCCGCTTAACGATGAAATAACCTGTCTGTGTTAATTTTTACATATATATGTATATATTTGTATGTATGTATGTATATATAGGTAAGGATATCAAATGCGTAAACGATAAACGGAGAGGATAATCCAGAAAAATCAATGTAACATAAAATATGAAAAAAAGAACTTTATAGAGAGCTAAGTGGATATTAACCATATATATATATATATATATATATATATATATATATATATATATATATATATATTATTCAACAGTAACATTAGAACATGTAAGTAAGTGGTTACTTACATGTTCATGTTCTAACATAACAGTTGAATAGTAAATATTTATTGGTCTATTTTTATATTGATTCCAGTTTTAAATTAATGTTTTGAACGTTGCAATTTTACTCTTCGTGTTTTACATACATATATGATTAAATAAAATGAAAATAAAACAAAAATAAACAAAAATTAAACAGCATTGTAAAATTCTTACCGTAATTATGTATTTAAAGAATGTTTTGTCAAAGGTTTAAATTTGAAAAATCTAGAAATTTAAATTCAAGGAATACATAAATAAATTAACCTGCCATCGCACCTAAGTTCAACGATATTAAAATTCCTTTTGTTTTTGGCTTTTTAAATGCTGTCATATTTGATTCTGAAATTTATTTTAAAGGCATCTTTATGATTGAAATATTTTTTATACTTGCTTGGCGTTTCCTGTTTAGGTTTTCTTTTTGTTTTTCTACTATTCTGCATATTTAAAAAGAGTTGCTTCATTTACTAACTTTTCTGTTTAAAAGAGTGTAAACAAAACAACACATCACAAGCAACTAGCATCAAAACAATTCCGGATTGTAATATATATATATATATATATATATATATATATATATATATATATATATATATAATAGGAATCAATCAGGTAAATAACAAATTTTCTTTGCATAAACCCTATCTGCATATATATATATATATATATATATATATATATATATATATACATATTTCTGAAGAAGTAATGTAAGTTAGATTAATTTAATCTGATATATTTTTATCGCGTTAAACATTATTTTTGGGGATACACATATATGACTGGACGATCCGTTTACCTTTTGAACAGTATATTTATTTTTATCTACTGGCTTGAATGAAAAATTCGCCCTCACACAGGAAAACTAAGATAAATGTACTGCCTAAAAATAAACAGAACGGACTTTTACTCAGATCTGGATAATCACTTAAAATAAAGTTAAGATTATATATATATATATATATATATATATATATATATATGCATAAATATATACTGTGTGTTTGTGTGTGTGTGCGTTTGTAGATTGCTTATGCAATAGTATATATATCTTGACAAAGGAATACATGCATACGTACATACATTCATTTTAGACGTATATGACAATATGACCTAACGCTACAATTGCTAAAGTAACAAGAAAATTTGCATAAATTCATATATATATATATATATATATATATATATATATGTATGTATGTATGTATGTATGTATAGATATACAATTTTAATGTACGCTATAATTAGAGTTCGATGGGTGTGTAAAGAGTGGATATTGAGGTTAACACAAAAACAGTCTTTTTCATGGTTGAAAATAATTCCCCATATATATATATATAGATAGATAGATAGATAGATAGATAGATAGATAGATATGAAAAAGAAGTTGAAAATGCAACTAGGGTCTTTAAGAATTTTGAATTCTGAATTCTTTGAATTGGTCGAATGTCTACGTCCATCCCAGTGAATTCAAACCCTAAATACCATCTGTAATAATCATATTCTTACAGACATCAGTTGCATTTTCACCTTTTTTTTTCTTATATTTTTTAATCATGTGGATATACAAATAAACTTATTTTCTATATATATATATATATATATATATATATATATATATATATATATATATATATATATGCATATATGTATATATATATATGTATATTCTTATACATATATATATATTCTTATGCATATATATATTCTTATACATATATATATACATAAATATATATATAATATATATATATGTACATGTATATATATATATATATATATATATATATAAGAAAGTAAGTTTATATAGATATAAGTTTATGTATATATATGTAATTTTCTATATACGATAAAATATATATATATATATATATATATATATATATATATATATATGCTTGCGTATGTGTGCTGTAACCGAGCAATACAACCGTTAGTAACTAAAAGATATATTGAAACCAAAATAACTTAATTCCCTGTTACATTTATGACTAGTCCTAGTATTACTACTACTACTACTACTACTACTCGAACTGTCACGAATGCTACGATGCCGACGACAATTTTAATTATCTCTTTTTTATTAATTGTTGATCATTCTTTACAAAATTAGCCTTAAAAGGGTTACATAAAAGATTAATTTTTTCTTTTTTTTTTTTTTTACTTTTTTCTACACTACATATACAACTGTTTAAATTCTGGACTTAGAGCGACATCAGCAGCAGTAACAGTAGTTGTAGCAAGAGTAGTAGTATATGTTGAAGTAGCGGCGCAAATGGTGCTCAGATGTTGTTCGGCTACGATCGGCACAGAGCTACGAATGGACGAATAAATGCATTGTAAAAGAAAAAGAAACTTATCAATAAGCAACGTAATAGGGCAAAGATTAGAAAGAAAGAAAGAAAGAAAGAAAGAAAGAAAGAAAGAAAGAAAGAAAGAAAGAAACTGATCATGCATTGACAGGTAAAACACGTAGCAATGGGACGAAAATGAATAATGCGTTAGGGTTATGCTCTAGCGATAAAATGAATACAGATAAAAATTCGGGATTAGGACAAGCATAAGTAAGAGACGTTCTCAAAGAAACAAGCTGAGCTAGTTGGATATATATAGTGAGAGTAGTGACCTCTAGATAGATAGATAGATAGATAGATAGATAGATAGTCTAGTTTCATGGCACAAAAACAGGACAAAATATGGACAAGCTTGCGATGTAATGGTTATGATGATGGCGTTACAAAAGCAGACACTGGCTCACCTTTGTTGCGAAAGAAGGTGCCGGCCGCTATAGTAGTCTATAGAAAAACGGTAGGCCGTAACAGAAGGAAGCGAAGATATAACGGATCCGTAAGGCAGGAGAGAACACATCTCGCTCCACAACTCTCCACACACTCTCTTCTTAACCCAATCTTTTCCCACTCACAACTCTTTCTCTTACTACCTCTAAAGTCTAGAAAATCACAACTAAATAGCCGGATCCCCAAGTCGAATCTATAGCTTTTATGTGTACGCGCATCGTTTTCATGGATTTGCGCGCTATCATTAGGGCAATTTGGTCGCTATGTCCCGTTATTACCGAGTCCTTTCCTCCTTAACAGGTTGCAATTTGCAAAACTATTACAGAAATCGTTTCATTTATATCGTCCGGGTAATGACAGTGCTACGAACCCGGCTTGTCACTTAGAACCAATGAAAACTACGGCTGGGCTTTATAACAGTAGCAAACACGCCTCAGCTTGATTCTAACGGGCACCAGGCGTCGCCACAAACAGTGGATACTACTACAACTACCACCTCAGCCACCATCACTACCACATCTGCCGTCACCGTCATCTCCGCTAATTCACCCCCTACCACTACAACTACGACTACTCTTCCAAATAAACTAACGACTAACAATGCAGTTACTAAGACTAATTTTTGTATTCATAATTCCCATGTATTCGTCTTTTTCTTCTTCTCTTTCTTTTTTCTTCATTTTTCGTCTTCTTCTTCTTCTTTTTTGCGTTATCTTTCTTTTTCTCCTCTTCTTCCTCTTTTTTGTTTTCTCTCCATTTTTTAACTTCTTCCTTTGCTTTCTTTCTTCTCTTTCTTCATCTTTCTGTCCTTTCATTCCTCCATATCAATTCTTCTTTGTTATCCCATCCGTTCTTCTTCTTCTTCTTCTTCTTCTTCTTCTTCTTCTTCTTCTTCTTCTTCTTCTTCTTCCTCCTCCTCCTTCTCTTCTTCTTTTCTTCTTCTTCTTCTAGCATCATAATTACATCTATATTAATAGAACACTACAGTATTTCTACTACTTTTCTTAATATTACCGTTTGTACCACAGCACCAACCATTCATTAAACTCTTCGCCCGATAATAAATCACACACAACCGCCACCACAAATCGGCGCAAATATATTCCCCGTTAATTCAACAGTGAATATATTTTCAACAAATAAACATTTTTGTAAACTTGACCCTCATGTACGATGACAGCATCCACTTTAATACAGCCGTTTTGCAGACAGCATCTGGACATTACGCCGTGTCTCAACCAACAGAAATTATGATGATCACAAATATAATGGTGGAATTGTCATCACAATTGTCACTCCGCTTAGTAATTCTATAGCAATCGTAGCGATAGATATTGCTATTAACTGTGAAAGCTTAGAATTGGTCTCTTGCAGAACACTGTCATTTCGCTGATACTTATATAAACATCGTTCCGATAATATAATTAAACTGACCACAGTGCCTCTATACCATCATCATTGCCTTTTACATCCTATTAGCAATTACATTATTATTATTATTATTATTATTATTATTATTATTATTATTATTATTTTCTTTGATTTCTATTGTATACTCATTCCCTTCCGGGTCCCAACCAGAGACCTAATTGTATCATATCATTTTCCATTGAACATTTTTTTCAAAAAATGTAAAACCAAAACAGACAAAAATTACGCACATTTTACATAAAGATACTGAAAATTCCAAGGATAGAACGAGTAAGCAACAAGGAATTCTTAAGAAAAAGATATTAGAAAGAACAAGAAAAGACAGCTAAAAATTCTTTGGGGGTATAATGAGGAAGTGAGGCTTAGAAAACTTAACTCTCACAAGGCATACTGAAAGCAAAACTGATAGGGGAAAGTAGCGAACCACTTACCCGACGAGATTGTGTATATGGCTCGCGGAACGAGGTGCGGGGCCTTAGCAAAGGGGAAAAAAACTGCTAAGAGCAATACGGGAGATAAATTTGTGGAGAGTCATGATCACCTATGTCCTGAAGGGACGTGGCACGAAGAAGATGAGCTGTAGTTGTGAAGACAATTCTAGCACGCAAGAATAAAACGCGTAAAAAATACAATTTTAGTAGCATTTAGTAGTTTGACTATGTAATGATCTTCATGCGTTTTAAAGGTTGGAAGATCTTAACGTCTTATGGTTCACACGCTTTGAAAATATCCAGAATCAACCGACCTTTTAACCCTTAAAATGCATGAAAATTACTATTTCCCCGGGGAATGAACAAAATGACAGGCGGCCCCATAAGATTTATACTTAACTATTTGATTAATTACCCTTACTAACTACCAGTCATGTCGATATAAAGGGGAATCACAGGGCTGACCAGGGCTGATCAATCAATCAATCAAATTAATGAACTAATGAAAATTTTCAAGATAGCCCCATTTGTGTTGCATTCCAATTATTATTATTATTATTATTATTATTATTATTATTATTATTATTATTATTTTGTATTTACTTAAGATATTGGCTACCAGAGATCCCAATTCGTTTATCAAAACGTTTTCAAATCAAACCCAGGCTGCAAACAAAAATGGAATTACTGCTGTATTCATGTGTCACATTTTCAAAATTTCCATTTTAAGATCCTTGTATTATTATTATTATTATTGGGCGAGGGAGCATCCCGCCAACAAAGTGACACAGGTGTACAAATATTTAATTCTTCTTCTATGTGCCGTTTCACTTCAGGACGTAGGCGATCATGGCCGTCCACATCTCCCTATCACTTTTAGCTCTTAACATCCCCTCTACTGTTACTCCGCCAAACCCTGCTCCGCCACCCATCTGCTTAAGTTCATCAAATATGTCACGCATTGCTTTCCCCTGTCCCTCCTTCACGTAAGCATCAGATTCTCCAAGCCCTCATTCCTCATTACTTGTCTCAGAAACTTCAGCTTTCTTTTCCTGATATTAAGTACAACTTCGTTTTCGTTTCCATCCTCTCCAAAACCTCATCGTTGCTCTCATGTTCGGTCAATGATATCCTCAGCATTCTTCTGTAGAAACACATTTCGGTTGCTTTCAATCTTTCTCTCCTCCTTGATGAAATTGTCCTGCATTCGCTGCCATATTGAAGGACAGACATCTTATGACAATCCAGTACTCTCTACTTTCCAGCGAAATTTTCCTGTTTCTCAATACTTTACTCAACTTCTGGAATGCAATTTTGGCTGTGTCAATACGCCTTCGAAACTCAGTGTTGTACTTACCGTCCTTTGTTAGAACATTTCCCAAGTATTTAAATTTCTGTGCCTGCTTTATATTAGTATCCCCGGCCTGTAGTTGTAATTTTGGTTTCCTCGTTTTACTCTTTTTACTGATGACCATGCATTTAGTTGTAGTGTATATGTAATTCTTTCTTTCCGGTTTCTTTATAGAAATCCTTATATACCCATCACGACAATAAGGTTATACCAGACACATGCGTCACAGTCAAATGTGCGCAATATAGTGATGAGTTATGACACAACTAACTCATAATCTTAAAGTCTGGTTCCATTTAGAAATACCTGGACGACGGATAACCCAGTCCCCTCAGACAGTCTTCGATTAAGGATATTCTAAAATATCTATATGCGACTCACAAGTCATTTTGGCTGCCTCCAAATGCAAATTAAAAAAAGAAAGAAACTGCCAGAATCGGTCAATAATGCTTACCCACTCACTCATGAACAGAGATTTTCCATTAGACCCTAGACGAAATGTCCATTTTTTTTGCGTAATACAGCTTGCAATCAAGCGAAATAGTACTGAAAAGGATATCTATTGCAGTCAGTTATGTGCCATACGCGATACACGCTTGGGCGATCATGTCTCGAAAGAGACATGACTGACTGGGCAAAGGATTATCCCGCAGTAGGTTGGCATTGCTTTCCCCGGTAGACTGTTAGCCGACCAAGGCTATAGAACCCAATCTGTCCTGTTATTTAACCCATAACTGGATGGAAGAGACGGATTAATACCTTTCCCAAGGGTATTTGCGCGTATATGATTGCAACGAATTCAACTGGAATTTGAACTCGGCTCTTCGTTTTCTCGTTCCGAGCCGATATCCAATGCACCACAACGCACATCACGTATCTGCTGCAGCCAATCTTAATTCACTAAGCCAAAGCATGCCCTTGTGAATGCCTCCAATCAATTAAGACCAGAACACACTAGAGTCACGATTGCGTAGCTTTAGGACATATGTGCCTCACGGTGCAGTTTATATAGACTCGGGACGAGAAATCGATGAGCTCAGTTTGATTACGGTACAGTTACGCTGCTTATTGCCTGACTAGTAGCTGGCTTTAACTGCGTACTAGCTGTCGTTAACGGCCTACTTAACTGATGTTAACTGCCTTTCTATTTGCCCCCTGCAGGTAACTATATTTGCATTTATTTACGCGCAAATAACCTTGGGAAAGGTATTAATCCGTCTATTCCCTCCAGTTATGGGTTAAATAACAGGACGGATTGAGTTCTATAGCCTTAGCTGGAAACAAGTCTACCGCAGAAAGTCATGGCAACCTACTGTGTGATAATTTTCTGCCCAGTCAGTCATGCCTCTTTAGAGATACGATCACCCAAATATGTATCCCGTATGACACTTAACTGACGACGTACTGGTGTTATTATTTTTACTGTTACACAATGAGATCGTTGAACGCCATCAAAATGATACCAGGCTACAAATATTCGATGCCCAATGCACACATTATAATACCTGATAATAATACATCCGGCATTACAGACAGGTGCACACGACAGGGCAACAGGATCTGACAAAAGCAGCGCAAAACCTTGCAAGTTTTCTACTTAGAAATAAATTCAAACTAAGTAATCCTGTCTACTCAGATAATCTCCGATTGAGGTTGATGTCAAGTATCTATAAGTTACTCTCAAGTCGCCTAGGCTGTCTCATCCGATACTTTTTCTCTCGTTTCCGCAAAGAGATACATATTCTATCAATCCCCAGAAAAACATACCCAACTAGTTAAGGTCAGCTGAGAAGCGTTGTGGCGTAGGGAATATCGGCTCGGAGCGAGAAATCAGAGAGCTGAGTTGGAATTCCAGTTGCATTCGTTGCATTCCCCTACGCTAAAATACCCTTGGGAAAGGTGTTAATCCGTCGCTTCTCACGCTAGCTATGGACTAAATAGCTGGACAGATTGGGTTCTCTAATTTTGGTTGGCAACCCGTCTACCGCATAAAATAATGGCAACCTACTGCGGGAAAATCTTCTGCTCAGTCAGTCATTCTCTTTCAAGACATAATCGCCCAAGCGTGTATCAATTTTTTTTTTTTTTTTGTTCACCATAACTGATGTACGTTATGGTGCAGTGAATATCGGCTCGGAAAGACAAATCGGGGAGCCGAGTTCGAATTCTAGTTGAATTCCTTGCATTCACTTGCGCAGAAATACCATTGGAAAGATATTAATCCGTTTCTTCCCTCCGTTTATGGGTCAAATAACAGGACAGATTGAGTTCTCCAATTATCTGTTAAATAATAGGACAGATTGGTTTCTATAGCCTTGGCTGGCAACTAGTCTACCGCAGAAGGCAATGGCAACCTACTGCGGAATATTCTTTTGCCGAATCAGTCAAGTCTCTTTCGAGACATGATCGCCTAAGCATGTATCACGTATGGCACTTAACTGACAGACACCTGATTTACCCCTGACTTACAGTATGTTTTATCACGTTTTACTTCCTGAATGACAATAACAAACGCTTTCTCTTTTTCTTATCGTTAGACATTTTGACAAAATAATATTGTCGTCTGTATGCCACTAGAAAAGTGCTTTGCTAAGTAAATAATAATATTGTCCCTTATATTCCTCTAGAAAAGTGTTTTGCTTAGCAAATAATATTGTCTCTTGTATGCCATTATGAAAGTGTTTGACTATTTAAATAATATTGTCTCCTGTATGCCACTAAAAAATTTTTTCTAAACAAATAATATTGTCATGCCTATGCCACGAGAAAAGTGCTTTGCTAAGCGAATACACGAGAAAATCATTATTTACTAACTACCATATGTCCAATACTAACTGTAAAAGTTATTGTACACATTATTAAATTTGTCACGGCACCTCATTAATATTATATTGTACACGTTTGTTCAGATGTTCACACCAGGAACGTAGTTTTGTCAATTGGGGCAGAATTTTGGTATTTTCAATTTTGTTTGGGTTGAAATACCACCCCATTGCGTCGATTCAAGTGAAGACATTCGAAGTACTCCTGCTAGAGAGACGCACATGCACAATTACGAATACACATTACCAGCAGATACCCGTCTAAACATGCCAGAATTGTTACAAACTTACATACATATTATGTACGGTTTTAATGTCCTTGATACGTGACTGACCAAAAAGAATTGACCGAAACAAAACTTAAAACACTGAAGCTCAATTTCAGATGAAGCTGTAATTTTTTTTTTTTTTTTATAAGCGTTTCACCCCGAGCAAGGCATGTCACTGCCACTACTGCGCAGGGGGCTACATAGAGTGGAGAAAGGATGATTAAATATAGGAAATGTCAGAGGGTGGGTGATAGGCGGGTAGGGATACCGAGAATGGTTAAATATAGGAAATGTCAGAGGGTGGGTGATAGGCGGGTAAGGATACCGAGAATGAGGGTTGGGTAGATGAGAGTGTTCTGAGAATAATTGGGACTTAGGGTGATAGGAGGTGTCTATTGACCCTACATTTAAACACCTGGAGATTGTAGCTATCGGGAAAGCAGACTTGTGGAAGGGAGTTCCACAGGCGGGAAGCGCGAGAAAAGAAGCTGTTGGAGTAGAATTTACGGTTACATCTTATTTGTTTAACTGTAAAAGGGTGTTGAAACATGCAAAATTGTTATGCATTTCTTATTTGTTCTTTATTTTATCATCCTGTCGGATTCCGATCAATATTTTATCATCCTGTCGGATTCCGATCAATATTTTATCATTCTGTCGGATTTCGATCAATATTTAATCTGGATTTGTTCATTAACTCATTGTTTCCCGTTTCTTCTAATGTCTACTTCAACTCTGGACACCTAAAGTCTCTTCCGAAACTTTTAAATTTTATTTACTATTTATTTTTTCTCCTCAAAAAAGCGTAAAAAAATAAAATTTAAAACTAAAAAAAGGAGAGGAAAATAGAAAAATAAGAAACTTTCTGTAGGCGACGTACAGTTTTTTAATTACTTGTTTACGCTGTAAATAAATAGGATTTAAAGTGCATCTGTTACTTCTTTATATAGAACTACAAATTCCGTGGATCCAATTCAACACCAAATTTATTCAAACAAAATTACAAACGTGTCATTGCAATAAATGTCCTCAAAGCAAAAGGTGTAACAGATATTAATTATTATTATTATGTCATTTTTCATCATATTTCGATTTCTGCATTGGTCTCACTACCAACCAAGTCTGCGGGGAGACCTAAGGCAGGTAGTGGCGTGTTGTTATGACTCCATTTCATGTTTTTCTATCCTCCCTATCATCCCCAGCATTACATAGATAACGTTTTCCTTAGTGTGTGGGCTGTACTTAATAATACAATTTTTTGTATATCTCTTAAGCTGGGGTTTCCAGGGATTCTTTCAATGTGTTGTTTTGTTCCATTTTTTATCATTCCAAGTGCACCTACTATCACTGGCACAACTCTTGTTTTCAATTTCCACATTTTTTCTATTTCAATTTCCAGGTCTTTATATTTTGACAGTTTTTCAAATTCCTTGATTGCTATGTTACAATCCGCTGGACAAGCCATATCAATTAATAGACAAGTTTTCTCCTTCTGGTTTTTAACAATAATGTCTGGCCTGTTTGCTTCAATTTTTCTGTCTGTGTAGATGGTGTAATCCCATAGAATGGTTACATCTTCTATTTCTGTAACCGGTGCTGGATGATGTTCATACCAGTGTTTGTTTACAGCTTTTCCATAATGTTTGCACATTGCCCAATGTAAATATTGCCCAACTCTATCGTGGCGATTTTTATATTCGTTTGGGGCAAGCACAGAACAGCCTGAGATTAGGTGGTCTATTGTTTCTTGGTGTTTATCACAAAACCTGCATTTTGGATCCATATTATTATGCATAATATTTGCCTGAAAGTTTCTCGTGAAAAGACTTTGGTCTTGTGCTGCAAGTATAAATCCTTCAGTTTCAGACTTTAATCCAGATGCACGTAACCATCGATGAGTATTAACTTTGTCAACATTGGATTTATTGGCACGTACTGGATATTGGCCATGCAGAGGTTTGTCTTGCCAGCGCTGTTTCATCTTTTCAAGAGCTTTATCTTTGGCTTTCATTTTCATATTTTTTGCCGCAATAGTTGGTTCTTGGCTACTGTTTTGCTTTTCTACAGAATCTACTAACTGTAATTCTTGTTTGTATTTACTGCCTTCTTTTATTATTGAATATTTTTTCTTTCTTTCTTCATGTTGCCTTACTAATTGTATCATCCAATCCTTTGTTGTTTCTATGTATGTTAGTAAGCCAATAGTTGTTGTCTTGTATGACAATTCCAGCTGAATAAGACCCCTTCCACCTTCTTTACGGGGTATGTATAGACGGTCTACATCAGCCTTTGGGTGATGCATCCTATGCTTAGAAAGAAGCTTTCTTGTTTTAGCATCCATTCGCCTGATGTCGTTTAGAGTCCAGTTTAAGATGTTGAAGCTATATTGGACAACTGGGATTGCAAGGCTATTAATGGCCATAACTCTATTCTGTGAATTTAATTCAGTTTTTAATATCATTCGTAGCCTTCTATAGTACTCTTTACGCACTATTTCTTTCATTTTTTTATGGTGAATGTTTTCGCTCTCATTTACACCTAGGTATTTATAAGCTTCTTCTGGTTTCAATTCTTTTATTGTTACAGCAGGGTCTAGGCTAATTGAGGATGTTTCTTGTATTGATCCACGTAAAACTGTAGCTTTAGCACATTTATTCAAATTAAATTTCATTCCAATGTCTTCGCTGAAGCATTTTACAGTTTGCAGAAGACCTTCCAGCTCATTATCATTCTTAGCATATAACTTTAAGTCATCCATGTAAAATAGATGGCTTATTTTCTTTTGGCCTATTTTATAACCACATTCTGTCTTATTAAGTTGACTGGTTAGTGCTATTAATGATATGCAGAATAGTAAGGGAGATAAAGAATCACCTTGAAATATACCTCTTTTGATGTTTATTTCATCATTATTATTATTATTATTATTATTATTATTATTATTATTATTATTATTATGTCATTTTTCATCATATTTCGATTTCTGCTTTGGTCTCACTACCAACCAAGTCTGCGGGGAGACCTAAGGCAGGTAGTGGCGTGTTGTTCCCAACATTACATAGATAAAGTTTACCTTAGTGTATGGGCTGTACTTAATAAGACAATTTTTTTATATATCTCTTAAGCTGGGGTTTCCAGGGATTCTTTCAATGTGTTGTTTTGTTCCATTTTTTATCATTCCAAGTGCACCTACTATCACTGGCACAACTCTTGTTTTCAATTTCCACATTTTTTTTCTATTTCAATTTCCAGGTCTTTATATTTTGACAGTTTTTCAAATTCCTTGATTGCTATGTTACAATCCGCTGGACAAGCCATATCAATTAATAGACAAGTTTTCTCCTTCTGGTTTTTAACAATAATGTCTGGCCTGTTTGCTTCAATTTTTCTGTCTGTGTAGATGGTGTAATCCCATAGAATGGTTCCATCTTCTATTTCTGTAACCGGTGCTGGGTGATGTTCATACCAGTGTTTGTTTACAGCTTTTCCATAATGTTTGCACATTGCCCAATGTAAATATTGTCCAACTCTATCGTGGCGATTTTTATATTCATTTGGGGCAAGCACAGAACAGCCTGAGATTAGGTGGTCTATTGTTTCTTGGTGTTTATCACAAAACCTGCATTTTGGATCCATATTATTATGCATAATATTTGCCTGAAAGTTTCTAGTGAAAAGACTTTGGTCTTGTGCTGCAAGAATAAAGCCTTCAGTTTCAGACTTTAATCCAGATGCACGTAACCATCGATGAGTATTAACTTTGTCAACATTGGATTTATTGGCACGTACTGGATATTGGCCATGCAGAGGTTTGTCTTGCCAGCGCTGTTTCATCTGTTCAAGAGCTTTATCTTTGGCTTTCATTTTCATATTTTTTGCCGCAATAGTTGGTTCTTGGCTTCTGTTTTGCTTTTCTACAGAATCTACTAACTGTAAATCTTGTTTGTATTTACTGCCTTCTTTTATTATTGAATATTTTTTCTTTCTTTCTTCATGTTGCCTTACTAATTGTATCATCCAATCCTTTGTTGTTTCTATGTATGTTAGTAAGCCAATAGTTGTTGTCTTGTATGACAATTCCAGCTGAATAAGACCTCTTCCACCTTCTTTACGGGGTATGTATAGACGGTCTACATCAGCCTTTGGATGATGCATCTTATGCTTAGAAAGAAGCTTTCTTGTTTTAGCATCCATTCGCCTGATGTCGTTTAGAGTCCAGTTTAAGATGTTAAAGCTATATTGAACAACTGGGATTGCAAGGCTATTAATGGCCATAACTCTGTTCTGTGAATTTAATTCAGTTTTTAATATCATTCGTAGCCTTCTATAGTACTCTTTACGCACTATTTCTTTCATTTTTTTATGGTGAATGTTTTCGCTCTCATTTACACCTAGGTATTTATAAGCTTCTTCTGGTTTCAATTCTTTTATTGTTACAGCAGGGTCTAGGCTAATTGAGGATGTTTCTTGTATTGATCCATGTAAAACTGTAGCTTTAGCACATTTATTATTATTATTATTATTATTATTATTATTATTATTATTATTATTATTATTATTATTTCATAAATGAAAATGGAATGATATATTTTTGTTTGAAACCAGCCGACAAGTTTGGAGTAAGTTATTTCCCTTACACCGGCTGTATTACTACTTATATTAATTAATTTACGTTAAATTTTTAACATAACATTTTAAATTGTCCTTTTGTTAGTAAAGAGACAATATTTTTAAAATCTCAGTATTAAATTTAGAGATATATAGTAATTTATTATACTTATAGAAAAAACATTTCATAGGTTCTTTCTAATTTTATACATTTTGCACAATTAAATACGCAAAATGTAAATAACATTTTAATAATGTATTATGGTTTAAATACTTTAAAAGACTTTATTTAGGCTAAAGTCAAAGCCATTGAATACAAGTTATTAAAACTGTAATTTTAATTTGAAGAAATTACATATTAGAGCAGTTAAATTATAAATGAAGCTTAAAATAAAATAAAACGCTTAGTTTTAAATCACTTCAAAATAGTAGAAATTATTCACGACTTAAATTTTACCGGAAAAAAATCTGAAAACGTAATTTAGTTTGTTACGCACAATTTTTTCTCACAGTTAGCATAAAAGGCAGAGGTTAATAATATCTACTTCTAAATTATAAATACTAAATATTGCAATTTAAAAAATAAAGATGTCACTTATAGTGAAATATAAAAGAATCTGAAACATCCATCAACTGGAATCGTTAGAAAATTCTTGAATAAAAAAAGAGGGTTGGATTATCTTATAGAAAACAACATTTATCCCGAAATATCTAAGCTGCTAAGTTTACAACTTAGAAAATAAATAACGATTTCACTTATAGTGAAACCGGAGAAAATCTGACACCTCCAAACGATGGAAACGATCAAGAAATTCTCGAATTAAAAAGAGAGGAACTGGATTATCTTATAGATACCAACTTTTACCTCCAAACATCTAAGCTGCTAAGTTTACAACTTAGAAAATAAATAACGATTTCACTTATAGTGAAACCGGAGAAAATCTGCAACGTCCAAACGATGGAAACGATCAAGAGATTCTAATTAAAATTGGTTATCTTAGCAAACAGGAAAACTCTTACAGGCGATAACTATTCGCGCCTTTCCGAGAACTAGGTCTTATTGCTTCGCGTTCTTTGCCAAGAAACGGCCATTTTCCCAAATAAAGAAAATTCCATATAATACCATATAATACCAAACGCGCTCTTGTTTTTAAAAATAAGGAATTTTTTAGAATAAATCCTTATAATTTAACAAATTTCAACCTAAAAATATTTCACAAGTAAAATATTAAAAACTATTATTATTATTTGGTTGAAATGTAAAGATAATTATTACAAAAAAAGTAGTTGCTTCACACTTTTTGAACAGAAGTAAAGGTTTATTCCTAGTTTCCCGTTTGTGAGTGAATTTCCAATTCGTTCTAAAGTGTACTTTTACAGAGTGCGATAAGTAAATTGTTGCTATTTTATATTTTTAATTTCGTGCAAGGGCTTTGTATGTTTTGTTCTTATGTCGCCGACTTTACAGTATACTAAAGTCAGTTGGACGTCGTTTGTAGAAAGAAAAAACAGCACCATGACGCAATTCACTCCGCCAGAAATTTACAAACGGTATTTTTTAAAATCATTTCACCCCAAGCAAGGCATTCCACCGCCACTATTGCGCAAGGGGTTACATAGGAGGTGATGAGAAAGAGTGGCTAAATATAGGAAATGTCAGAAGGATGGTGATAGACGGGTAGGGATACCGAGGATGAGGGTTGGGTAGGTGGGAAGAGTGTTTTAGAGAATGGAAGCGAGTTAGTGTGTTAGGAGGTGTCTATTGAATTCCACAGGCGGGAAGTGCGAGAAAAGAAGCTGGAGTAGAAATTGCGGTTACATTTTATTTGTTTCACTGTAAAAAGGTGGGACCTAGTTGCTAAACTTCTATCTCGTGCAAATTCGTATCTAGGGGACACCAGTGATCTACGTTCATCGGAGCAGAAGCAGTGAAAGTATTTATAGAAGAGAAAGTGACTGCAGCCGGTCTGCCAAGTCGATAGCGATCACATTACAGACTCTCCGTTGTATGCTATACTGCTTAGCATTCGCACCAGAAGTTCCACTACTAACATTTCAGAATGTTTGGGTGTCAGTCTAGGGACAGTGTAGATGATTCAGAAAGTGTTGAATAAATCTAATCGTGATTACAAACATATTTGGAGTGATCACTAATGATGGCGGCATTATGCCTTCATTTATTTTCACACAGAGCTTCAGACTCAACATGGCGAACTACACTATTGACTTAATAAGGTAGTGCTTCTTTGGGTAAAGAGGGTGGTTGCTAGAAGATCTTATATCTAGCCACAAGACCCTGCCTCATGCTACACAAGCAGGAAAACCCATTTATAGCTGTCAAACAATTTCTGCGACTATATCACCCTTTACATCTGGTTACCTAACTCCCCAGACTACAACCCCTTTGATTGTTATGTGTGGGGCGCATTTTAGCGATAGATCAACAGAATTCGTTGTAACACAAAGATGAACTGAAGGCAAGGATTATGGCAGCATTGAACAACTTTAAAAAAATGAGACTGTCCAGAAGAGTTGCAAGAGATTCCAAAATCGTCTAGTGGCCGAAATTGAAGCCAATGGCAATTTTATTGAATAAATTTACTCTTCAGTATTTCAAGATATTTTGTGTAATATTGGTAAATTAAAATGAGATGTCAGTGTTTTCTTTATTGTTGTGAAATTTTGACAATATTTTATTCACCGAACCCTGTATATATCTAACGTCTTCTCTTAAACTCAGAAATTTTATTTCCCATTAATGTATTTCCTTGATAGTAGATAGGTTTGCTTACCGTACGATTCACATCCCTCCTCAGTTTTTTGAGCAGGAGTAGAAGTTTATCACTTCTTTCCTGTTTAGGATGGGGTTTCCGGATCCGTCTAATATCTTTTTCAATCTCTTTCACTTTCACTAGCCTCTTGCATCTTAGTGGCATCATCGCCTAGCTTGGGGTGAATTGATTAAAAACAATACCGTTCTTATTAATAGAGATGTAGTTTGCATAGTCCAGATAAATTTATGCGACTCTTCAGTTGCAGTATAATTAGCTAATTTTGAATTCTGTATAATTGCATGTAGAACGTACTCAATTTTAAATTAGTTCGAATGTTCCCCAAAATTACCATTTTATCCTCGGTCCAATGATCATTTAGCAGAAGATCTGCCAGGTAATTGTGTCAAAATTAATATAATTTTAATAATAATTTAATCTACGAAGAATCAGTAATATTTGTTTCGCTCAGCAACCAAAGATAATAATCAAACCACTATGTTCTTCATTTTATTCATTTTATCACACACACACACACACACACGCACACACACGCACACACACACACACACACACACACACACACACACATATATATATATATATATATATATATATATATATATATACTAGCAGTATAGCCTGGCGTTGCTCGGGTGTAATGAAAGCTTTAAAACTAATCCATGGTCCTCGAGCTCAGACACTTTGGATGTTGGCACGAAAGACTAAAAAGCAATAGTTGTTTCCAGTTAATGCGAAACCGTAGACTGAAAGAAAAATGAATGGATGTAAGTCAAATTTTGATTTCCTGATATCAATATCAAATAAGTTTGTTTCGTTGTAAACTGAATTTTGAAGGCTAAGTAAGTTCACTGAGTAAATGGTATCATGGCTGAGACTATGGACTACAATTATACCTACTTAGAGCCAAACCTGAAGCAAAAACTAAAATAAAAGAGCTGAAAAAAATACAGACATACAGGCAGATAAACACTTACGCACAGAAACATCTTGCCTTTTATATAGATATATATTTTCGATTTTCTGCACTATTGTAAGAACTGCAGCCTTGAAACTTCTGAATATCGTTTCTTATGTCTTTTTCTATGAGTGTATCTAATTCGATTAAAATTAGACCATTCCTTCTATAAGCCGATTTTCGATATCTATCGGGTGTACCTCGACACAAAACCTAGCTAAGATCACTTACAGATGCTTATAGTACAACTGTGTAAATTTTCCAAAAAATCGGTTCAACGGTTTCGGAGTCTATAGGTAACGGATATACACACACACACACACACACTATCGCACACACACACACAGATAGTTCCATTTATAAAGAAATTTATATATATATATAATCCAGAAATGTTGACCACCTAGCAAAGACCTAAAACTTTGAACAAGAAAAAATTTCAGACTAAAAAAAACAAAGAGCCTAGGTTATCCTGACAGAACAAACCCGCTTCACAACATTTTGCGATCTTCAGATGATTAGAAGAGTTAAACTTTATCGCTCCGAGCTGCATATATATATATATATATATATATATATATATATATATATATATATATATACGCAGCTCGGAGCGATATACGTTAACTCTTCAAATATATATATATATATATATATATATATGTCTGTCTGTCTGTGTGTATTTGTGTGTGTGTGTGTGTATGCGTGTGTGTATGTGGGGATGTGTGTACCTATGTGTATATAGATATAAGTTAGTGTACATGGATGGGTTAATTTGAGGGGTTAGACATATATACGTATCCATGGAATTAGAAGTAGATGGTTAATGACTTAGTGGTCAACATCTTCGCGACTGGTCTGAATACTCTCAACTGATATGACGGCAATGCCTATATATATATATATATATATATATATATATATATATATATATAAATGAATAAGAACAAAGATAATAATTGCAACGTCTAAAACATTAATTTAAAACAGTTCTCAATATAAAATTAGAGCAATGAATATTTACTATTTATTGTTATGTTAAAACATGTAAAAACTCCAAACTAATACAAAATTGTACGTTTTGTTTTGACATTGAAAGAATAATGTCTCCTCAGAGAGTTGACAATGATAGCAATAAACGTTGTTTTTTTTTAAATTTTCTTACTTAAAATATTACCGCTAAAAATAAAATTTGAATGCAATATTTTAAGTAAAAAAATTCTTTTTTACTGTACTAGAACATCTTGTCCTTTACTTTACCAGGTTTAATAAGTTGTCCTGTTCTTTTCCAGGTTTAATATAATCTTAAGAGTATTACTTTTCATCCGCGCATTTTCCCATGTAATATTACAGTTAGTTTGATGTTATGCAAACTTGTTTTTAATTCAAGATGACCTGCACATTAGGGTTCTTTTCTTAACTGATATAACTAAGGATTGTTAGGATCTTTTATTATGAGGGCTTCTGTTGATTTTAAACATGCTTTCCTAGTTAGAAGCAATTTGGGGATTTCGACGAGTATTTTGTGCATTGAATTTAGTGTGATTTTCTATCCATTTAAATGAATACGAAATTACATCGCTATTATCCAAGAGTTGCAATATCAGTCGTCTTAATTAACGGCTATATCCTTCTCCTATCCTTGTCGTTTACGGACTGGACATCTATACCTATGTATATATATATTTGTGTGTGTGTGTGTGTGTGTGTGTGTGTGTGTGATACACACACAAACATCTTTCCTTTTATATAGATATATATTTTCGATTTTCTGCACTATTGTAAGAACTGCAGCCTTGAAACTTCTGAATATCATTTCTTATATCTTTTTCTATGAGTGTATCTAATTGAATTAAAATCGGACCACTCCTTCTATAACCCGATTTTCGAAAGTTCATTCAATACTGTTGTCATATATGATCGGACGCCCATGCTGTTCATCTCGTGGTTCTTAACAAAATCTAAAGGAGGATCTAATCTACAATGTAATCGATCCTGATTTGAAAGATCGACTTCAGTCACTTTCTCACTTTCTATTCATAGCAGCTAAGAGGTGGTTTCACCCTCGTCAAAACCTCCAATCTCCCGATCATTAAGAAAAGTTCTCTACGTAGTATTTGAATTTATTTAGGAATATTCATAAATTTCATATTTATACTATTGGTGGATTTTGTTTAGTGACATATTAACAGCTATGGGTGATTTAATTGCCACTAATTTTTTTTATTTATTTATTGCTGGTAATACCTTTTTCTTTCAACAATTTATTGTTGTTTTTATATAAGTTTTTGTGTCTAGTAATACTTTTTTTTCTATTTGAGTATCAAGATTCATTGGGATTTGTTTTTTAAGGGCAGGGTCCCCAAGTTCTACCCTGTCATTTAACCCATAACTGGAGGGAAGGGACAGATTAATACCTTTCCTAAGAGTACTAGTGCTTAAGTGAATGCAGGGTATTCAACTGGAATTCAAACTCGGCTCACCGATTTCTCTTTCCGAGCCGATATTCACTGCACCACAACGCACATCTGTCACTAAACACTTACAGCACCCGGGGTATGCATAAGTGGTTATGTGAGAGTAGAGCGAAAAGGAAGAGTAAGATACAGGAGATGTTGGAGAAAGGATAAGAGAAAGTTGGAAATCAAGGAGATATAAGATGGCAATGGACGTTGCACTTAAACTCTTGGAGATTGTAGCTATCAGGGAAGCAAGTATACGGAAAGGAGTTTCACAAACGGAATGTGCGAGAAAAAATGATCGAGTAGAAATAGCTGATTTGACTGTAAGAAGGTGGAACCTAATTACTAGTTTAGTAGCTTATGTAAATTCATGTAGAGAGGCACCAGGCAGATATGCTTGTTGGAGGAGAAGCCGCGAAAATATTTGTAGAAATGACAGAGGGAAGTCACATCTTGTCGGTGAGAAAGTGACTGAAGTCGATCTTTCAAATCAGGATCGATTACATTGTAGATTAGATCCTCCTTTAGATTTTGTTAAGAACCACGAGATGAACAGCATGGGCGTCCGATCATATATGACAACAGTATTTAATGCTCGGTCGGATGATCGATTTGTATATGTGCAAAATGAATTCTGACTAGAAAAACTTCCTAGCCCAATAGAGTGACCCGACCTTCCTAGTAGTAGATTTAGCAATTAATTCGATGCAGTCATGGGCAAATAGCAGCTAAGAGGTGGTTTCACCCTCGTCAAAACCTCCAATCTCCCGATCAGAGGCTTTGTTGCCGGATGTAATACCTAAGACGATATATTAGATTAGATCTTTAATGAAACATACATTTTTTTATAATCGTGTCGCCCCAAGCAAGTCATGTTACTGCCACTGTTGAGCAACGTTGAGCCTGGTCAGTACTTAGATGGGTGACCGCTTGGGAATATCAGGTGCTGTAAGCGTATAGTGACGGATGTGCGTTGTGGTGCAGTGGATATCGGCTCGGAAAGAGAAATCGGTGAGCCGAGTTCGAATTCCAGTTGAATGCCCTGCAGTCACTTGCGCGCTGGTACCCTTGGGAAAGGTATTAATCCGTCCTTTCCCTCCAGTTATGGGTTAAATAACAGGGTAGGACTTGGGACCCTGCCCTTAAACAAATCCCAATGAGACTTGCTCCGTCAGGGAGGAAGCCGGCTCAACCCGACTAGGGTGAATGCTGCATACTACTACTACTACTACTGTTGAGCAGTGGTTACATAGGAGGTGCGTTATGAGAAAGAGTGACAGATTACAGGGGGTGTCAGGGAGAGGGTAGGAGAAGGATGAGAATACTGCTGAAAGTGAAGTGGACGAAGAAAGAAGCATGAAAGAGAGAGAGAGAGGGGGAAGCAAGTTAGTGAGATAGTAGATGACTACTGACTTCACATTTGAATTCTTGAAGATTGTAGCTGTCGGGAAAGCAAGTAAACGGAAGGGAATTCCACAGGCGGGAAGTGCGAGAGAAGAAGCTGATGGAGTAGAATTCGCGTTTACAATCTATTGGTTTCACAGTAAAAGGGTGGGACCTAGTTGCTAATCTTGTGGCTCAAGCCAATTCATGTATCGGGGGTACCAGTGAGCTAAATTCATCTGAGCAGAAGCCATGAAAGTATTTGTAGAAGAGACACAAGCAAGCCACATTGCGCGGTGAGAAAGTGATTGTATCCGAGCTGCCAAGACGGGATATATCACACTACAGATTTTCCGTTGAATTTTGCCAAGAACCTCTAGGTGGATACCCGACCAGATATGGCAGCAGTATTCAATTCACGGGTAGATGGTAGATTTGTATATGTGCAGCAATTTTGTGAATTCTCTACGGTGGATATACGTTCAGAATCGTACAATACATCTATTTTCTACACAAAACCGTTTCTGATAAAATGTGGCATAAAAATTAAAAATCTTAGCTGAAAGACATTGTCTAATTAAAACATTCAGACCCATCGAGCGCGACAACTGCAAACACGGTCATAAAGTAGTGTCCTGAAATTAAAAAACGAGGTCTTTAATTCAGAGTTGTCTTTCTCCTAGACTGGCTAAAGAGCACAGCTAGGGACAGAAAAGATGGGGGTCATACTTTCTCCAAGAGTATTTGATCTTAAGTGAATTCGAACCCTGCTCCCCCATTTTTAATTCCAAGACAGTAGCTATTAAACCATCTGAACATATTTGTGTGTGTGTGTGTGTCCACCCAATTCTCAGAGTAAACAGACCCAGAAACAAAGAAATTTTTCGCAAGTAATCTCGTTTTGGATGTGCGTTGTGATGCAGTGGATATCGACTTGTAACGACAAATCGGGGTGCCGAGTTCGAATTCCAGTTGAATTCCTTGCATTGACTTACGCACAAATACCCTTGGGAAAGGTATACAGGGAGCGAACATGAGACGATGTTTTAGAGAAAATGGAAACAAAATGGGCAATAAAAAAGATAGTTGAAATTTCTAGACAACACAACGAGGAAAGTGAGCTTAGAAAATGTGTTACACACATGGCATATTTAAAACAAGATAGACAGAGGACATAGTCTACTAAATGAACTTGTATAAATGGCTTGCAGAACATGGTTCAGAAGAGATAGCAAAAAGACAACATTTACTAAGCCCTACAAAGAACAGGAAATTATGGAGAGTCATGTTCACCTATATCTTGAATGGACAAGGCACACTAAAGAACTTCATTTACCTGAGTCGAAATATAGGCATGTCTCCTTTACTAAAAGATGACCCTACTTATTTGAGAGCTCGGTATGCCAACAAACTGAAACAGCGCCATAAACACCAGTCTGTCAGTTAATTGCCATACATGATACACGCTTAGGCGATCATGACTCTTTCAATCCATGAGTGACTAGGCAGAAAAGTTTACAATTGTAGGTTGGTATTACTTTCTACGGTAGATCGGTTGCCAACCAAGGCTATAGAAAACTACCTGCTCTGCTATTCAGTCCATAACTGGAACGAGAAGTGATAGATTATTTTTTTTCCCAAGGAAAATTGTACGTAAGTGAATGAAACGAATTCGACTGCAATTCGGACTCTGCTGTTCGATTTTTCATTCATCACACCATAATAAATATATAAACATATGAAACCTAATATAGCCATCATAACACATTGTCTAATAAGGAAATAAAAAGCATATGCATTCCATACTAAGGTGCAAGGTGACAGGTTTTGGCAAAAACAGCGAATAACCTAGTAGGTGGAGTCCAGATTAAAAATGAAAACCTCAACACCTGGCATTGATTCTCTCAGCCTATCCCTGCTCATGAACAGTGTCCGTACATCTAGCCCTCAACTAGTTAAGATCAAATCAGTTAAGTGCCATACGGAATACACGCGTTGGGTGATCATGTCTCGAAAGAGACATTGCTGACTGAGCAGAAGATTATCCCGCAATAGGTTACCATTGCTTTCTGAGGTAGACTGGTTGCCAAACAAGGCTATAGAACCCAATCTGTCCTATTATTTAACTCATAATTAGAGGGAAGAAACGGATTAATATCTTTTCCAAGGGTATTTGTGCGTAAGTGAATGCGAGGAATTCAACTGGAATTCGAACTCGACACCCCGATTTATCGTCCCAAGTCGATATCCACTGCACCACAACGCACCTCCGAAGATCAAATACATGATCACATAATGTGGTAGTGAACGGTATATTTACTTTAGCTCATTTTAAGTTACCAAGGTATACACACCTATCCGGTGTTTTGAGCAAGACTGGAAGTTTATCCGTTGTTTGCTGTTTAGGGTTGGGCTTCCGGTTTCTTCTAAAGTGTACTTCAACTTCATATTTTTAACGTCTCAGTTTGAAATCTGAAATTTTATTTGCTAATGGCTTAGTTATTTTTTCTCTTCATTAGCAGTAGGTAGGTTTACCTCTCTTTTGGTTCACGAATATTCGCAGTCTTTTGAACTGAAATAGGTGTTAACCCCTTGTTTTCTGTTCAAGATTGGTAGCATGCAGTCAGAGAAAGAGACAGACAGACAGACAGACAGACAGACAGACACACACACACACACCGAGAGATATAAATAGAATGAAAGAAGACATATGTCATTTTGGTAGCTGCATGGAGGTATGTGCACAAGTTGTGAAAAGCAACTATGTGTACGAATTTTTGCAATTCATCTATTTTAGAATGTGCGTTGTGGTGCAGTGGATATCGGCTAGAAACGAGGAATCAGGGAACTGAGTTCGAATTCCAGTTGGATTCCTTGCATTCCCTTACGCGCAAAGGTATTAATCCGTTTCGTTCCTCCAGTTATGGGTTAAATAACAGGACAGATTGCGTTCAGTAGCCTTGGCTAGCAACCGGTCTACTGCAGAAAGTAATGGCAACCTACCGCGGTTTAATCTGTTGCCCAGTCAGTCATGTCTCTTTCGAGACATGATCGCCCAAACGTGTAGCCCTTATAGCACTTAACTTGACTTAATATTTTATGACGACCATGAATTCTATCCACATATTCGTTTCTTCCTTTTGAAAACATTCAATACGTCTTAATAAGAACAGATGTATAGTCTTGTCTTCCAAAGACATTCTACTGATTTCTATCTCTGTGTGTTTTTGTCGGCTGGAGCTGAAACATCTGTCAGAAGACTTGTTTTCAAGATCATTTTTCCCCAGTCCTGTTCGGTTGAGTTGCCTGAATTTCTCTATCAGTCTGAATGCTGAAATTTCAGGATATGGCAATATTTACATTCTGTACAGCTTGTAGTGGCTTATGATACCACCAATTCGCGTTGTGAGGGAAGCTGAATGCGCAAAATATTGAGTAATCTATACACTGCGTCACTTTCCTCCAACTATGAGCCAAATAGCAGGACAGATTGGGTTCTATAGCCTTGGTTGGCAACCAGTATACTGCAAAAAGTAATGACAACCTACTGCGGGAAAATCTTTTGTCCAGTCAGTCATGTTTCTTTCGCGACATGATCGCCTAAGCGTGTATCTCGTATGGCACTTGAATGAATGACTGACTGACTGATCGATACATTGAACATCCCACTCATATCATTATAAGTACTGGATTATTATTATTATTATTATTATTATTATTATTATTATTATTATTATTTCTACTACTACTACTACTACTACTAATACTACTCTTCACTTATTTGCATTGTCACACGAGGTTTTTTAATACCAAAGTTTACTCAATAATAGGAACGTGAGTCGCTCAAGTTAGTTACTGTTAAAATGGTTATGATTAATGATGTGTGCGATATGAATAGAAAATTAGTTAGCAGGATGCAAATAATATGAAGATAGATAAAAGATCTGAGTGGAACATTTTGGAATACAGAGAAAATGGGGTGATTCGCCTACGTGGGAGTGTTCCCTAGCTACAAAAATCTTAAGTGAAGAAATTTTTAAAAAATGGATTTCTTATAACAATTTCTATCAAATCTCTCTATCAGTTTTCTTATTCTTGTCAACTCTGACACTGCCAAAAATATGGACATTCTCGGCATATTTTCGCATTAATTCCACCTTTATTACATCTTCTATTTCTGTAACCGGTGCTGGGTGATGTTCATACCAGTGTTTGTTTACAGCTTTTCCATAATGTTTGCACATTGTCCAATGTAAATATTGCCCAACTCTATCGTGGCGATTTTTATATTCGTTTGGGGCAAGCACAGAACAGCCTGAGATTAGGTGGTCTATTGTTTCTTGGTGTTTATCACAAAACCTGCATTTTGGATCCATATTATTATGCATAATATTTGCCTGAAAGTTTCTCGTGAAAAGACTTTGGTCTTGTGCTGCAAGTATAAATCCTTCAGTTTCGACTTTAATCCAGATGCACGTAACCATCGATGAGTATTAACTTTGTCAACATTGGATTTATTGGCACGTACTGGATATTGGCCATGCAGAGGTTTGTCTTGCCAGCGCTGTTTCATCTTTTCAAGAGCTTTATCTTTGGCTTTCATTTTCATATTTTTTGCCGCAATAGTTGGTTCTTGGCTTCTGTTTTATTATTATTATTATTATTATTATTATTATTATTATTATTATTATTATTTTCTTTGGTTTTAAAATGTATACACATTTTCTTCCTGGTCCTAACCAGTAACCTAATGCCTGAAATGGCTGAATGACATTTCCACTGGTCATTTTTGTAAAAAAAAACAAAAAAAAAACCATACACATTTCACACATATAAAACACTTTATAATGTAAGAGCTGTACAATTTTTTATATTTCTTTAAGACATTGGCAACCAGGAATCCCTTCAGTGAGTCTATCGAATTTTTTATAATAAATCCGAAGGCTGCAACTACAAATAGAATTATTGAGGTCTTCATGATTCACAATTTTGAGATTTTCACTTAAGATTCTTTTTTTAAGACCGTCGAAGATACATTACAATCTGCAGGGACTGAGATGTTAATAAAAAGAATAACTTTCTATTTTTGTGGTCTTGGACGATTAGCTTTGATTGTTCTGTCTGTCTGTAGTGTAAAGTCGCATACAATTTTTACAAGTCCTATCACTGTAACCGGGTCTAGATGATGTTTATATCAGTTACTTCCAGTTTAATTCCCGCTAAATTTGAATATTTTCTTTTGCGGATATGGGCCCACTTTATTATGCGGAGTTTATGAAGAGGCTTATCAGCTTGTCTAGTACGGGCAGAGTATTGACAATGAAAAGGCTAGTCAGCTTGTCTACTACGGGCAGAATATTGACAATGAAGAAGCTTATCAGATTGTCTAGTACGGGAAGAATATTGACCATAAAGAGGCTTATCAGCTTGTCTGATACAGACAGAGTATTGACCGTGAAGAGGCTTATCAGCTTGTCTGTTAAGGGCAGAGTATTGACTATGAAGAAGCTTATCAGCTAGTCTAGTAAGGGTCGTGGATTGACCGTGTAGAGACATATCAGATTCTCTAGTATGGGAAGAGTATTGACCGTGAGATGCGTATCAGCTTGTCTAGTACGGGCAATGTAATGACGTGAAGAGACTTATCAGCTTGCCTAGTACGGGTAGAGTATTGACCGTGAAGGGGCTTATCAGCATGTCGAGTATGAGCAGAGTATTCACAGTAAAGGGGCTTATCAGCTTGTCTCGTACGAGCAGTGTATTAACAACGTAGAAGCCTATCAGCTCGTTTAGTACGGGCAGAGTATTAACAATGTAGAAGCTTATCATCTTGTCTAGTACGAGCAGAGTATTGACCATGAATAGGCTTATCAGCTTGTCTAGTACGGGCAGAGTATTGACCAAGAAGAGGCTTATTAGCTTGTCGCTCTCTGAAAGGGCATTGCAAATGAAGAAAGACTTGTACCTGTGCTTCATTGATTACGCGAAGGCATTCGACAAAATACGACACAAAGAATTGATGGAGATGCTGGGCAATCTCGACATTTTCGGAAAGACATAAGAATAATCAAGAATCTCTACTTGCAGCAAACGGCCTGCATACGGACAGGTAACGACCTCAGTAGATACACAAAGATAGAAAAAGACGTAAGACAAAGATGTGTCTTTTCACCGGATTTGTTCAACCTATACAGCGAGAATATTTTGAGGACCCTAGATGACACGCCAGGATTTGTTATTGGAGGCCACAACCTGAACAACATAAGATATGCGGACGATACAATGCTGATTGCGGACACGGAAAGGAAACTACAAGACCTCATACAGAAAGTAGCAGTGGAGAGTGACAAGAAGGGACTACAAATAAACTTTAAGAAAACTGAGTGCATGGTCATCAGCAAAAGATACAACCCAAAATGCCAAATACAGGTGGAGAATAACAGTATCAAACAAGTACAAGAATTTAAGTACCTAGGAAGTATTCTAACAGGAGATGGAAAGTGCGACACGGAGATCCGAAGGCGAATTGGCATGGCAAAGGACGCGTTCCAGAAGATGAGCAAAATACTAGCACACAGGAAAATCTCAATAGAAACGAAGAAAAGAGTTCTAGACTGCTACGTGATGTCAGTTCTTCAATACGGCTGTGAATGCTGGACAATATAATCGAAAATGAGGACAAAACTGGAAGCGGCCGAAATGTGGTTCTACAGAAGGATGCTACGGATATCGTGGACTGAGCATACAAGCAACGACGAGGTGTTAGAAAGAATGGCAACAAAAAGGAAATTGATGCTGAGCATCAGGAAGAGACAACTGAAGTTCCTGGGACATGCAATGAGGAAGGAGAGCCTGGAGAACCTGATACTGACTGGACAGATAGAAGGAAGGAGAGACAGAGGAAGGCAGCGGATAACATATTTGCAGGGTCAGATCAGGTGGATGACGGAACGGGGGTTGCCAGGAGCAATAGGAGCAAACATACTAAGAGCCACAAGGGATAGGGAGACGTGGAGAGCCATGATCGCCTACGTCCTAAAGGGACAGGGCACATAGAAGAAGAAGAAGAAGAAGAAGAAGTACGGGCAGAGTATTGACCAAGAAGAGGCTTATCAGCTTGTCTAGTACGGGCAGAGTATTGAGTAGGGTGTGAATTTTCAGCTTGTCTAGTATGGGCAGAACACTGACTGTAAAGAGGCTTATCAGCTTGTCTAGTACGGGCAGACTATTGACCATGAAAAGGCTTTCAGCTTGTCTAGTACGGGCAGAGTATTGACCACGAAGAGGCTTATCAGTTTGTGTAGTACGGGCAGAGTGTTAACCATGAAAAGGCTTAACAACTTTTCTAGTACGAGCAGAGTATTGACCATGAAAAGGCTTATCAGCTTGTCTAGTACGGGCAGAGTATTGACCATGAAGAAGCTTATCAGCTCGTCTAGTACGGGCAGTGTACCAACCATGTAGAAGCTTATCAGCTTGTCTAATACGAGCAGAATATTGACTATGAAGAGGCTTATCAGCTTGTCTAGTACGTGCAAAGTATTGACCACGAGGAGGCTTATCAGCTTATCTAGTATGGGCAAAGTATTGACTGTAAAAAGGCTTATCAGCTTGTCTAGTACTAGCAGAGTATTGGCCATGAAGAGGCTTATCAGCTTGAGTAGTACGGACACAGTGTTGACCATAAAGAGGCTTATCAGCCTGTCTACTACGGACAGAGTATTGATCATAAAAAGCTTATCAGCTTCTCTTGTAACGGCACAGTATTGACCATGAAGATGCTTATCAGCTTGCCAAGTACGGGCAGAGTATTGACAGTAGAGAACCTTATCAGTTTGTTTAGTAAGTACAGAGTATTGACCGTGAAGAGGCTTATCAGCATGTCGATTATGAGCAGAGTATTCACAGTGAAAGTGCTTATCAGCTTGTCTAGTACTGGTAGAGTATTGAACGTGAAGTGGCTTATCAGCTTGTCTAGTACGGGCAGAGTATTGACCTTGAAGATTTTATCTTGCCATCATTTCTTAATTTGCTGCATCACATTTGCTTTTTCTTTCTTTTTATGTACTTTGCTGCTGCAGCCGATATATGTTTTATTTTCACTTCTTCAACAACTTTAAAATATTTATTGGAATTAAGTGGCTTTCTTTATTAAAATTTAAAGTCTCTTATTTCTTTTATGTTCATTTGGTCTTGAAAACAGATTAGCATCCAGTCTTTTGCGGTTTTCATTTATCTTTGAAGGCCAGTTGTTTAGGTTTTGTTAAAGAGTTCTAGTGAAACTTATCCCCTTCCTCCTTCGGATCTGGGCACATTTAGATGTTCAACGTCAGCCTTATGGTGATGCATGCGGTTGCAAGTGAAACGCTTTCTTGTTTTGACATCCAATCTTTTAATGTCGGCTATGGACCAATTAAGGATGTTGAAACTGTATTGCACTACTAGGAAAGCCAATGTGTTTATGGCTGATATTTTGTTCAACTGGTATTTAACACCAGACGCGCACGCCTGTGGTTCTCTTTCCTAAATTCGGGTGTGCTGTATTCTATCTCCTTCGCTGACTCCTAGGTATTTATAGGCTTCTTCTTGTTTCACTTCCCTAATCTTTGTGACAAAATCTAAATCTATTGAGTGTGTTTCTAAAATTATCACTTTCTTGAATGCTACTTTTGCACATTGAACTAATCCGAAATCCATACTGTTGCCATCACTGTAACATTTTACAGTATTGAATATACACTTCAATTCACTACCGTCGTTGACAAGAGTTTGATATCCATGTAGAATAAGTGGTTAAACACTTTCTTTTTTTACTTTGTATCAATAGTTATTACTGTTTAATTTATGCGTAAGTGGTTTAAGGGCATATAGAACAGAATGAGCGGTAGGGGTTCTCCTTGAAAGATTCATCGTAGGATACTCAAACAATTGAGGGTAGCAGTACTTTTGGTATGATTTTGCAATAATGTGATTTTCCACAGTTCTATTCTTAATGAAATTTACTAACGCGGAGGAGACTTTGTACATTTCCAAAACCTTAAAGATCCAAGGGTGTGGCAGACTATCAGACTTTACGGTTATGTAGTTGGATGTGCGTTGTGGTCCAGTGGATATCGACTCGGAACGAGAAATCAGAGAGCCGAGTTCGAATTCCAGTTGAATTCGTTGCAATCATATAAATAACCTTAGGAAAGGTATTAATCCGTCTCTTCCCTCCAGCTATGGGTCAAATAACAGGACAGATTTGGTTCTACAACCTTGGTTGGCAACCAGTCTACCGCAGAAAGAAATGGCAACCTACTGCGGGATAACCTTTTGCCCAGTCAGTCATATATCTTTCGAGACATGATCGCCCAAGCGTGTATCACGTATGGCACTTAACTGACTGATCCAAGCTGCGCTGAAATTTTTTTCTGCGGTTTTTCATGATCATGTTTTTTTAATTTTGTAGTTGATCATAGCATCCATCTGAACCTCTTCTACGTCCATTCTGTTCTGGACTACAGTTCGTCAGACGTGATCATCTGATATGTGGTGGACAGACATTTTATTGGCCTAAAATTTTTTGCATCATCTGTTTTACCAGTTTTTCATAAGAGATGTGTAACACCTTCAGTTATCTATTCTCGAATTTCATTGGGTTTATTCATTAGCACTGATAAAGTTTGCGCAAAGATTTTTTTGATTTATGACAGATGATTGAGCCAAAAATTGGGTACCATATCATTTTCTATGGATTTCTATTTTGGGAATTTCGTTAGAGCTGACTTAAAATTATTCTTGACTAGCAGTATAGCCCGGCGTTGCTCGGGTGTAATGAAAGCTATAAAACTAATCCATGGTCCTGGAGCTCAGAAACTTTGGATGTTGCCACGAAAGACTAAAAAGCAATAGCTGTTTCCAGTTAAAGCGAAACCGTGGACTGAAAGAAAAATGAATGGATGTAAGTCAAATTTTGATTTCCTGGTATCAATATCAAATACGTTTTTTAATTTTGAAGGCTAAATAAGTCCTCTGAGTAAATGGTATCATGGTTGAGACTAAGAACTACAATTATAACTACTTAGAGCCAAACTCGAAACAAAACTAAAATAAAAGGGCTGAAAAAAATACAGACATACAGGCAGATAAACAGACACACACAAAAACATCTTGCTTATATATATATATATATATATATATATATATATATATATATATATATATTATCGGTTTTATGCACTATTGTAAGAACTGCAACCTTGAAACTTCTGAATATCGTTTCTTATGTCTTTGTCTATGAGTGTATCAAATTTGATTAAAATCGGACCACTCCTTCTATAACCCGATTTTTTCGATTATCGATTTGTGATATATATCGGGGGTACCGCGACACAAAACCTAGCTACGAACACTCACAGACGCTTATAGTACAACTGTGTTAATTTTCAAGAAAATCGGTTCAGCCGTTTCGGAGTCTATAGGTAACGGACACACACACACACAGATACACACTCACACACACACACACACAGAGACAAAGTTCCATTTATAAATAAGTTTAGATTATATGTTTCCATTCTTACACACGTTTATCTATTCTTTTTGTTCACCTTTAATGCAGTCTGTATTATAATTATATTCTTCGGATTGCTCCAAATAGTCTCCCAAAATTCGTTCACTTCTTAAATAGATGCTGGCTTTTTGACTTCTATAACTGCTTTTCCAATTTCCCTGTAAATATTTCTTGTGGTCCGTTTCGGACGATCTTATTTTGTCGATAGAACCTGCAGGACTTTTCATAAAATTCTGTTCACTGTGCGTTTAATTTCAGTTTTAGTTTAAGTATTTTTTTGATTATAGTAATTTTGTTTAATGTTTTAATTTTATAATTCTGCTTGATCTTTTTGTTTTTCCGCGTTGAAACATTTGAATTTCTTGAACTCTCAATTTGGTAGCGATAACATTTCTGATTTACCGAATTTCACGCTTTATCACGTTTTATCCTTCAACCAAGGTTCTTCTTTTTTTTTGCTTAATCTTTTATTTGTCTTGACATTACTTTTTTTTTTTTAGTAGCCGCTAAAGCTGTTGCATAGATATGACATTATTTACTTCTGTGATGCTTTCCAGTGGTCTGTCCGTTAACAATGTTTGCAATACAGCGTTATATGTTTGCGCAGTATTTTTATTGGACTTTGTCATATGGATTTTTTGGAAGCGGTCTATTTCTGACATTTCTGTCCGAGTTACTTTGTTGAATATTTAAATGACGTGGACTTTTGCTTCAATGTTTGCAACGTCGTTGTTGTTTTCAAGGAATTCTACACTAATATTGTTTGAATCATCGTCGGTAGTAGAATCTGAATTAGTGTAACTGTTTATGTCACAGCTAGATTTTTCCATTTTATTTCCCGAGAGATCATTATTTCGGATCTAATTTTTTCTCAGTTTGTATCTCTGTCATATTATCTATTTCTACTCTTTTAGTTTTGGTTATGTCTGATTCTACTTTGTCTTTTTAATTTTACCTTATCTTTTTCTGTATTTGAGAGTCTTTTATGTCACATGATGGGCCTGCGTTAGCTGTGCGTTGTGGTGCAGTGGATATCGGCTAGGAACTAAAAATCGGGGAGTTGAGTTCAAATTCCAGATTAATTTTTGCATTCGTTTACACGCAAATACTCTTGAAAAAGTTATTAATCCGTCTCTCCCCTCCAGTTATGAATTAAACAACGGGACAGATTGGCTTCTATAGCCTTGGCTGGCAACTAATCTACCACAGAAAGTAATGGCAAACTACTGCAGGAGAATTTTCTGCCCAGTCAGTCATGTATCTTTTGAAACATGATCGCCCAAGTGTGTATCACGTATGGCACTTAACTGAATGACTGACTGATGGCTCTGCGGACATTGGCACGTATATTTTGGTGTATTAGTTTAGTTCCGATTAAATATCTCTCCATATTTGGAATGTCTGATCGGTGATGTTCAACCAACTTAATAAAAAATTATCCAAATGTTGGAGAATTTTTTTCTTTATTTTCACCTGAAATTAAAGCCAAAATACGATGTTTAGAACGGCTCATGATTAAACATAATAGACATTCATCGTCTCTCTTATATTTAACAGTATAATATATAGTATATATATATAGTATAACAGTATAGTTATATAGTATATATAACAGTATATATATTTAACAGAAAATTATCTGCTGCCTCGATACACTATATATATATATATATATATATATATATATATATATATGTGTGTGTGTGTGTGTGTGTGTATATATATATATATATATATATATATATATATTGGATGTCGGAGTAAACAGTTTGTTATCAAATGTACCACTTTAGATGATAAAAGCAGAAATCAACATATTAAAAAGAGAAAAAGAAAAGTATAAAATTATCATCAAATAGCGGAGAAGAATTTTTTTTTTTGTTAAACCTATTTTAAAGATAACAGAAGAAATTGACTATTCAGATCCAATAATATAAGTAATAGACAAAACAATAAAGTTACGACTCGAGACGCATCTTACAAATTTAAATACGTCCTCATCTATAAAAATGTTACGTTAAAATCAATAAATAAGGAAATGGATAAATGAATAAAATTATAGAAATGTTATGCTTAAATATAGAGTAGAATTATTTGTGCCAACGGATAAGTAATTTAATGAAATAAAATTTATTAAATGTTTTTAATCAAATAATTCTTAGTGAGACATTCTTCTTAATAAATTAAACTTACTAAATAACATTTACTTTTTAATATAACACGACTTATGTTAAAAAATAAACAATATGTATTTTAATAATTAAAAATTATAAATACATAATGTTGTGATAAAAAAAGATATAGGAATATGTAGATAATTAAAACAATCAAAACTTCCCTTTTAAAATACGTTATCGCTTTCTCTGATTAATGAACAAAACTATTATTATTATTATTATTATTATTATTATTATTATTATTATTATTATTAGGTCATCACCAAATCTGTGGAAAGACCTAAGGTAGATAGTAGTGTATTGTTATAACTACAGTTCATATTTTTCTATCCCTAACATCCCGAGCGTTACATGGACAAAGTTCTCCTTAGTGTGTGAACTGTACTTAAGGAGACAATTTTTTGTATATCTCTTAAGCTGGGGCTTCCAGGGATTCTTTCAATGTGTTGTTTTGTTCCAGTTTTTATCATTTCAACTGCACCTTCTATCACTGACACGATTCTTGTTTTCAATTTCCACATTTTTCTATTTCAATTTCTAGGTCTTTATTTTTTGACAGTTTTTCGAATTCCTTGGTTGCTATGTTACAATCCGCTGGACAAGCCATATGAATCAATAGACAATTTTTTCTTTCTGGCTTTTAACAATAATGTCCGGCCTATTTACTTCAATTTCTCTGTCTGTGTAGATGGTGTAATCCCATAGAATGGTGACATCTTCTATTTCTGTAACCGGTACTGGGTGATGTTCATACCAATGTTTATTTACATATTTTTCATAGTGTTTGCACATTGTTCAATGCAAATATTGCCCCACTCTATCGTGCCGATTTTTATATTCATTTGGGGCAAGTAGAGAACATCCTGAGATTAGATGGTCTATTGTTTCTTGGTATTTATCACAGAACCTGCATTTTGGATCTACATTATTATGTATAATATTTGCCTGAAAGCTCCTATTGGAAAGACTTTGGTCTTGCGCTGCAAGAATAAAGCCTTCAGTCTCAGACTTTAATCCAGATGCACGTAACCATCGATGAGTATTAACTTTATCAACATTGGATTTATTAGCACGGTCTGGATATTGGCCATGCAAAGGTTCGTCTTGCCAGTTTCATTTGTTCAACAGCTTTATCTTTGGCTTTCATTTTCATATTTTTTGCCGCAATAGTTGGTTATTGGCGTCTGTTTTGCTTTTCTACAGAATCTATTAATTTAAATTAATTGCCTTCTTTCATTATTTAATATTTTCTTTCTGTTTTCATGTTGTTTAACTAACTATAACACCAAGTTCTTTGTTGTTTCTATGTATGTTAGTAAGCCAATAGTTGTCTTGTCTAGCTGAATAAGACTTCTTCCACCTTTATTGCGGTGTATGTATAGACGGTCTACATCAGCCTTTGGATGATGCATCATATGCTTAGAAAGAAGCTTTCTTGTGTTAGAAACCATTCGTCTGATGTCGTTTAGAGTCTAGTTCAAGATGTTGAAACTATATTGGACCACTGCGATGGCAAGGCTATTAATTGCCATAATTCTGTTCTGAGAATTCAATTCAGTTTTTAATATCAGTCGTAGCCTTCTATAGTATTCTTTATGCACTATGCCTGTCATTTTTTTTTATGGTAAATTTTTTCACACTCATTTACACCTAGGTATTTATAAGCTTCTTCTTTTATTGTTACATCTGGGTCTAAGCTAATTGAGGATGTTTTTGTAGCGACCCTCGTAAAACTGTAGCTTTAGCAAATTTATTCAAATTGAATTTCATTCCAATGTCTTCACTGAAGCATTTTACAGTTTGCAGAAAACCTTCCAGCTCATTATCATTCTTAGCATACGACTTTAATTCATGCATGTAAAATAGATGGCTTCTTCTTCTTATTATTATTATTATTGTTATTATTATTATTATTATTATTATTAGTAGTAGTAGTAGTAGTAGTAGTAGTAGTAGTAGTAGTATTACTGAGTTAGTGAGTTAATTAGCACGTATGTTATACAATGCCAATACCTCATAAAAAATGGACTCTTCTGTTTTGATCGCAAGGAAAGACGGAAACGACAGAGAAACACTGTTTGGCTTTAGTGAGTAATATAAAGAAAGAAAGAACGAACGAACGAGCGAAAGAAAAAAAGAAAGAAAGAAAGAAAGAAAAGAGAAAATGGAGGAGGCGACAACGCTTTCATGCTCTTATCGTATGCTTCAAGAAAATGTAAAAACATTAAAATCCTTTCAATTGTACCCTCTTACTTCTTTAAATGATGACATTCTTACTCATGATTGTTATTGCAATTTATTTGCGTTAATCTGAAATAGTCAACGATGCGACAGGGGAATTTCAGCGTGTTTATTCGTTAAACATTACGATACATCAGAAAATTCAAATACGAAAACGGTGAAATTTCCACGGTGAACATGTATTATTATTATTATTATTATTATTATTATTATTATTATTATTATTATTTCAAATAGGAGTATGATTATTATTATTTCTAATATTTGTAGTAAAAAAAAAAAAATTCAAGAGCAATTTCTGCGCATCAATCGCCGAAGGGTCTTTACGCTGATTTCGCAATAATTAACCAAACCCCATTTGCCAAAAGGCATTTAGAACTTCCTCCAATATTTAATTTACCCTCGGGTTTTCTCATCAACTTCCTCTTTAAGAAATGATTCTTTATACATTATTTTATTATAAACTCATATATATACACACACACACACACACACACACACATATATATATATATATATATATATGTGTGTGTGTGTGTGTGTTTGAGTGTGTGTGTATACATACATATATACATAAGCAGTGTGGATATAGGCATGAAAACCGAATAGCAGCAGTCTGTTGCATGCTTAGAGTAAATCATAAAACTATCCTTGTGCCATCATTTACTTGCCTAACAATTGTACATGAACTAGAAACAGATTGTGACCATCCAGTGCTCGTACCCGTGTTCACACAACTTATGTTTATTTACATACGCTGTATCTGTTATTGGGATTTTTTCTCTCATAATTATATCACAAGTTTTAAAATATGTTTCTTCGTATATAAAATATTGAGAGGAAACTTTAACATATAATTAAATTGTTATAAATCCAGGATTTATTTCAGCAATAAATAAATTCTGGATTTATAACCGCTACATTCTTCTCTCAGTATTTCATATTGCTCTGGATAATATCCATTAAGCTCTCTATTTTCATCTGCTTAATATTTTTATATTAATTAGATAAAACCTTTGGATTATCCTCTTGGTCTTTACGGGTTGTACTTCTCTCTTATATATATATATATATATATATATATATATATATATATATATATACTAGCATTATAGCCCGGCGTTGCTCGGGTGTAATGAAAGCTTTAAAACCAATCCATGGTTCTGGAGCTCAGACTCTTGGCACGAAAGACTAAAAAGCAATAGTTGTTTCCAGTTAAAGCGAAACCGTAGACTGAAAGAAAAATGAATGGATGTAAGTCAAAATTTGATTTCCTGGTATCGATATCAAATAAGTCTTTTCGTCGTAAACTGAATTTTGAAGGCTAAATAAGTCCTCTGAGTAAATGCTATCATAGCTGAAACTAATAACTACAATTATACATACTTAGAGCCAAACCCAAAGCAAAAACTAAAATAAAAGGGCTGAAAAAATACAGACATACAAGCAAATAAACAGACACACACAAAAACATCTTGGCATATATATATTATCGATTTTCTGCACTATTGTAAGAACTGCAACCTTGAAACTTCTGAATATCGTTTTTATGCCTTTGTCTATGAGTGTATCAAATTTGATTAAACTCGGACCACTCCTTCTATAACCTGATTTTTTTTATTATCGATTTTCGATATTTATCCTAACTAAGAACACTCACAGACACTTATAGTACAACAGTGTAAATTTTCAAGAAAATCAGTTCAGCCGTTTCGGAGTCTATAGGTAACGGACACACACACAGGACACACACGCACGCATACAAACACACATACAATGTTCCATTTATAAATAAGTTTATGCCTGTGTGTCGTCCGTTACCTATAGACTCCGAAAAGGGCTGAAAAATACAGACATACTTTGACCACACATGCACCACACCCTCTCTCGTATGTTAACTTGTCAATTTTCGACATTTAGTGAGATTCGCGCACATATAAAAAAACACTTCATAAACAACAAAAATTATAATCAAAGAAAACAAACTTTAATAGATAACAATAAAATATTATATAAGAGTCAATGCAAAGAAAAACTTTAAATTCTAGCAGCTGTTGTAAAAATATGGGGAGCAGTGAATTTTAAATAGGGCATATTGCAATGTGTATAAAAATGCCCGTATAAATATAATTTCACCGTGACGTATGACATCATTTTAAGTGACTTGAACTTAAAGAACTACCTTGGGGCCATTGAACGCCAGGACGCTCAGCAACTGTGGTCAACTCGAGAATGTCAAGCAGGAGATGAGCAGATTGAAAATCAATATTCTGGGAATATGCGAAACTAGATGGCCTGACCATGAAGACTTCAGTAGCGACAGCCAGAGCATAATATACGCAGGAGGCAAAAATAACAAAAAAGTGTCGGCTTAATAGTAGACGAAAAAAAATGAAGAAATGCGTTCTGGGATACTGCCAGCTTTCCGAGAGAGTCTTCTTGGCCAAACTGAGATTAAGACCCTTCAACATACCTATTATAGTAGTTTATGCACCAACAACGCAAAGCACTGAGGAAGAAATAGAATCTTTCTACTCCATACTGGAGAAAGCCAAGGTTCAGCGTAAAAGCCAAGAATTAGAATCATCATGGGTGACTTGAATGACAATGGAGGTAAAGAGAGGGAAGGGGAGACGACCGGCAACTTTGGATCCTGAATCTGCAACGAACCAGGAAAAAAATGGGTCCAATGGTGCACAGCAAATGACCAGGTTATAACTATCAACTAGTTTCAAGAACACCCACGACGTCTATGGACACGGAGAAACCAAGAAGGCAACACGAAAAACCAAATCGATTACACAACTATCAACAGGAGATTCAGAAATGCAGTGGTTCAATGCAAAACCTATCCAAGTGCCAACTGTGGAAGCGACCACCTCTAAAATAAAGAGCAAATGCAGCAAGGCTAAAGAGGAATGGCTCAACAACAAATATGCAGAAATAGAAAGATTGAGCGGGACAAATAAAGCAGATAAGCATAAAGAAATAAGAGAACACACAGGACAATAAACATGCTCCTCAGCAGGATGTACAAAATCCAAGGATGAAAGATGATGTTGGAGAAAGAGGAAATACTCCGACAATGGGAAGAATATATAAAAGATCTTTTTCACTTTTAAACAAGAGAGAGCAACCGGTGATACACAAAGATGAGGACGGATCGAAAATATTAAAGTCCGAAGTGGGAGCTGCAATGACCAAACGGAATAGAAACAAAGGATCCGGAACAGACAGTATTGTAATAGAGATGCTGACAACCCTGGACGAATCAGGCGTAGAGAAAATTACAGAAATAATAAAAGAAATTTATAACATTAGTGTAATACCGGCCGACCTAAGACAATTTTCATAACACTGCATAAGAAGTGCGAACTTCACTGAACAATTAACTTAACCCTCTAGGGCCATTCGTATCATATTTGATACAGTATGAAAACAAGCCTTGAAAGAAACATTTTCCTGAAAAAATTTTTAAGAGAAATATTTTATAAATTTCAAATGAAAGCAGTACTGACTGCTCAGTCAATGAATACCAAATGTTTCCTTATAGGGAAATACTGTATCAAATATGATACGAATGGCCCTAGAGGGTTAATGAGCCACATTACAAAACAGATCGTCTGAAATTTAATGAATACAGCGAGAAGCAGGATCTAGCCAGAGATAGGACAAGAACAGTGCGGGTTTGTCAAAGACAATGGAACAAGGAACGCAATATTTATGATTAGGATGCTATCCAAAAGGGCAATACAAATGAGAAAGGACGTGTACCTATGTTTTATCGATCGACGAAGTATTCCACAAAGAACTGATAGAAATGCTCATCAACCGCGACATATTTGGGAATGACATCAGAGTAATCAAGAATCTCTGCTGGCAGCGAACCACCTGCATACGGACAGGAAACGAATTCATCAGATTTACAAAGAGAGAAAGGGGTGTAAGAAAAAAATGAGTCTTTTCACAGGATCTATTCAACTTGTACAGCGAGACTATTCTGAGGACCCTAGATGTTATGCCAGGATTAGACATCGGAGGCCACAATTTGAACAACATAAGGTACGGAGATAATACAGTGCTGATAGCAGACACGGAAAGGAGACTACAAGAATTCCTACAGGAGGTAGCTGGAGAGAGAGACAAGAAAGGACTACAAATAAACTGCAAGAAAACTGAATGCATAGTCATCAGCAAGAAGAGCAGCACAAAATTCCAAATACAGTTGGGGGATACTAAAATCAAGCAGGTACAAAAATTTAAATACCTGGGAAGTGTTCTAACAGAAGTCGGAAAGTGTGACACTGAGATCCGAAGGCGAATTGGCATGGGTAAGGACGCATTCTAGAAGCTGAGTAGAATATTAAGAGACAGAAAAATTTCACTAGAAACAAAGAAGAAAGTGCTTAATTGCTATGTGATGTTTGTTCTTCAATATGGCAGTGAATGCCGGACAATCTCATCGAAGTTGAATGGAAAACTTGAAGCAACTGAAATGTGGTTCTACGCAAGGATGCTGCAGATATCATGGATCAAGCATGTAAGCAATGACGAGGTTTTGGAAAAGATGGAAACGAAAAGAAATTAGTGCTGAGCATCAGGAAGAGACAGTCAAAGTTCCCGAGACATGCAATGAGCAAGGAGGGCTTGGAGAAGCTGATACTAACATACCAGATAAAGAGACAGGGAAAACCAGCGTGTAACATACTTGACGGGCCTAAGCAGGTGGATGGCAGAATGGGGGTTGCATGGTTTAACATGAGAACGCGTGCTGAGAGCCACCAGGGATAGGGAGACGTGGAATACTATGATCGCTTATGTCCTGAAAGGACAAGGTACATAGAAGAAGAAGAACTTGGTTCCTGCAAGATAAGAATCACTAGAATAGTAATCAATGTGATCGATACCGACTTGGCAGACCGCCTGCAGTCACTCGCTCATCGACGTGACGTGGCTTCCCTGTACCTCTACTATAAATACTTTCACGGCTTCTGCTCCGATGAACTAAGATCACTGGTACCCCCTAGTTATGAATTTGCACAAGATACTAGATTAGCTACTGGGTCCCACCCTTTTACTACTCCAACAGCTTCTTGTCTCGCACTTCCCGACTGTGGAATTCCCTTTCGTACACTTGCTTCCCCGATACCTACAATCTCTAGGAGTTTAAATGTAAGATCAATAGACACCTCCTAACACACTAACTCTCATCCATTCTCTCAAACACCCTTCCCATCTACCCAACCGCCATCGTTGCTACCCTTACTCGTCTATCACCCTCCTTCTGACATTTCCTATATCTAACCACTCTTCCCAACCACTTTCTCCGAAGTAACCCCCTGCGCAATAGTGGTAATGGAATGCCTTGCTTGGGGTTAAATGATTAAAAGCCAAGAACTTGTTTGATTCTGTTTCATATGTAATTTCAGTTATTTTATATTATTTTATTTTACAGTCTCTCACTCTTACTTATTTTATCAACGCATTTAAAGGCTATTTTTTGTTACTACAACATACAACCCTGAAGATAGTTTCGGAAGAAGATTGAAAGTACTTGGGAATATTTACATAGTTTAGATATTTGAGGTACTGAATTATTTCTAGGAATTAGATGAGAAGTTTTGAAACTTTTGCTATGTATCAACGAAATATATAACAGTTATTGAACCTAACAGATTTGACTCAGTAGACCCTTGCGCCACTAAGATGCAAGGGTCTGCTGGGAGTGAAATAGATTTAGAAACTTTAGAACGAATTGGAAACCCAATCCTAGACAGCAATCAAGAGATTCCACTATCCCTGTTAAAAACCGTACGATATGAGAACCTATCTAGTCCTATTGAGACGAAAGTAAATCAAGGAATAATTAGGAAATAAAATTTCAGAGTCCAGCCGCAAACGTTAGAAGTAGAATTCAGAAGAAACAGGAAACCTAATCCTAAACGCAAAACTGTGGATATACCTCTACTCCTGTTTTAAAGGCAGGGGAGGAGATTGAGCAGGACGACTGACGAACATATCTACTTTTATGGGATGAAAAACATTTTAAAATAATTATTGAATTAAAGTGTTTAGGCGGCGATAATGCATATAAGAAACTAGGTATAAAAATAGAAAGAAAGATAAAATAAGGGAAAAAATGGACGACTAGAGACCGGTTGCATCCCAGGTGTCGTATTGACATCAAATACATATCTTGTTATGAAAGTTAAAAACATGTCAGGCCATTAATAACTATTAACCACCATAGAGAATCTGTTATATATCACTGTACGACGACAAACAACGAGAACACGCATATATAAAAATATAAGATTATATTTCTATTCCTGACGACGAGCCTGTGTGGAACAGAGAATGGAAGAGTGAGAGCGCGCATAGAATGAGTCGACGGGAGTGTAAGTCTTGCCTGTGGTGTCTCTCTGCTTCCACTGGCCGTTCTCTGCTGGCGAATCTGTGTGTCGATTTCTTTTTATAGTCTTCTAGAACCGGGACTTTTCCTTCCGGTTTTGTCTCGCCTACGCAACGCCCACGTAATTCCAAGAGACACCTGTTTTGTTTACTTCCGTATTCATTTCCGCCGCTGTCGGAAATAAGGTCAAACGAGCCCGACTCATAACCCTGCGACATCCGCTCCAGACGCCGACAGGATGTATTTCTCAAACACCTGTCTTGTCGTTCGCTGACCCCTTCATCGACGGGAAATATCATCGATTGCATCAACCTTCTTCGGGTGGGGGCTAGATTGCTATATTACAAATCGCTTCTACCCCCTTTCAGCAGGGATCAAGCTAGTCTCCCTGAAAGCAAAACACAGCGCCTCCTCGGCCTAACTCCATCAGCCGACTTCAAGTGAAATAACTACACTGAATCCATAGTTAAATCTGCTGCTAGGAAGGTCGGTTCACTGTGTAGGGCCAGGAAGTTTTTCTCGTCTGAATCTATCTTGCAAATATATAAATTTACCTTCCGCCCGTGCATTGAATACTACTGTCACATCTGGTCGGGTGGCCCTGCTATTCATCTGGGGCTTCTTGACAAAATTTAACGGAGAATCTGCAACGTAATTGACCCTGACCTGGTAGCTCAACTCCAGTCACTTTCGCACCGACGTGATGTAGCTTCACTCTGTCTGTTCTTTAAATATTTGCACGGCTTCTGCTCCGACGAGCTTAGCTCTACAATCTCCAAGAATTTAAATGTAATGTCAATTGCCATCTCATCTCCTTGACTCGCATCATTTCCCTAAGAACACGTGTATTAAGTTCTTCTCCATTTCCACTCTACTCTCATACAGCTCTCTTCACATCAGTGGTCTCATCCATCTTTTATCTATTCTCTGACGCACCCTGTAACTTGTTCCTCTTTCTCACCACTCTCCTCATATGTAAACCCCCTGCGCATCAGTGGTAGTACGGCCTTAATAGGGTGAAATTATTATTAAAAGAGATTTACTATAAGTTTTGATAACTCATACCAACGAACGGGAACATAGTTTACTTAAACACACACACACACACACACACACACACACACACACACACACACACACATATATATATATATATATATATATATATACTTTGATAAACAGTAGCTACTCTGGCATGTATGCATTGTTCATGAATTAGTGAAATGAATTAGAGCGCTCTAGCTATTGGGCGCGTATAATGATATGCGCTAAAAAGTCTGCCTACTTCCACCGAACGCCCATAGCCCAGGGGTAGAGGCGCCGACTGACGCCATTTCGGTCGGGTTTCAATCCTGGGTAAAAAAAGCAATCAGAGTCTAACCGTACTGATGAGCTGTCATACGGCAAAACAGATCTGTCTGCGGGTGGCAATATATATATATATATATATATATCATGCAGTGTGGGTATAGAAGAATCCAAAGAAGTATCCTGTACATACAGTGGTAGGATAACTCTCTACGAGAGCTCTCTCTATATATATATATGTATATAAATACATATAGAGCAAATATAAGAAAAAATTAAAGCAGACACATTATTTCATGGTAAATCGGAAGTATAGGCCCATTTTCAGGCGAACCATCATCAGCTTCTGTAAAATCTTTATTTTGCAAAGGATTCGTGTAAAATCTTTTATAAAATAAAGACGGAAGCTGATGATGGTTTGTCTGAAATAGGCCCATACTTCCGATTTTCCATGAAATAACGTGTCTGCCTTAATTTTTCTTATATATAAATATATATATATTCATTTCACCCCAAACAAGGCAGTTTTTACTCCCACTGGTGCGCAAGGGGTTACGTAGGGTGAAAGTGATGAGAAAGAGGGGCAGGTTATAAGGGGTGTCAGGAAGAGGGTAATAAAAGGATGAGAATACTGGTGTGATGGGGGTGAAGTGGATGGAGAAAAGAGCTCGAGAGAAAGTCAGTGAGATATGTGACGGCTAGTGACCTTATATTTAAATTCTTGGAGATTGTAGTTGTCGGGGAAGCAAGTATACGGAAGGGAATTCCACAGGCGGGAAGTGCGAGAAATATTAGCTGTATCAAAAATACTTCTATAAACTTTGGGGATGGTTTTTTACAGAACATTTACGACAAACTTGAACAGCGGATGGAAAATCTCTCGGCTGAGCACGTCACTGGTGAGAAAATCGGAACCACTACAGACTTGCTCTATAGTTCCCATTGCATGACTTTGCAAATCCAAAAGAGAACATGTAAAAGATTGTTTCATATGCAGAAATCTCCTTGAAACTCAAAATTTGACAACACACGAAATATTTAAGTTGGGTACGTTGTGGTGCAATGAATATCAGAGCCGAGTTCGAATTCCAGTTGAATTTTTGGCATTCATTTATGTGCAAATACCCTTAGAAAAAGTATGAATTAATCTCTTTTCCCTTCAGCTATGGGTTAAATAGCAGGACTGATTGGTTTCTATAGCCTTGGTTGGCAACCAGTCTACTAGAGAAAGAAATGGCAACCTACTATGGGAAAATCTTTGAGACACGACCGCTCAAGCGTGTATTGGAGGACACATAACTGACCGACAGACATAATTGCAGTATGATTTTTTTAAATTAAGGAACCATTAGGATAAAATAAGGAATATTTTATTTGGCCATTATTTTCTCGAAGATAAAGAAATTTTTTTTCGTAATTTTTACATTTGATTTAATAAAAATAATAAGGGGTTAGGTATTTTGCGTTGGTTCGATATTCAGTCAGTTACGAGCCATACGCGATACACGCTTAGGCGATCATGTCTCTTTCGAGACATGACTAACTGCGCAGAGGATTATCCGGCAGTAGGTTGCCATTACTTTCTGATGCAGTCTGGTTGCCAACAAAGACTATAGAACCCAATCTGTTCTGTTATTTAACCTATAACTGGAGGGAAGAGATGGATTAATACCTTTCCCAAGGTTATTTGCACGTAAATGAATGCAAGGAATTCAACTGGAATTCGAACTCGGCTCCTGATTTCTCGTTCCGGGCCGATCGAACTACAATTAACTAAAAAGACGGTAAATTTTTCTTTAAGAAGATTTCTCGAATATCCAAGCCTATAAAGAAAAAAATAATATACGGTATAATAAACAAACGGAGCGTCTATTTAAACACGAGCATCCACTAACATAACATTTAAAGTGATAACAATTATATTGATACCTTTATACACACACGATTACACTTACACCCACACACACTGATACTCACATTAACACGCACTAATATTCACACTATCAAAACGCACATATCACTGATATTCTTTCATACTCACACTCACGCACAACACTATTTACGTAGATTTACGCACACACAGACACTAATGCTCACACAGTTATACTCACTCGCATTTATAGACACATACAAACACTAACACTAAAACACCCTAATACTCGTATTAACACGCACTCGTATTCACACAAGATAATATTCACACGCTTCAGCACACAGACACTTTCATGCCCAAACGCACACACAATCACCCTCAAGTATTTATATACATACGCTGTTGATACTCACATACAGTAATATTCACTGGTCATACTCACGCACATCTACGCATATGCACATGCGCGAACTAATACACACGCAAACAGGCACATGCTCTCACGCTCATTCTCACAAGCATTTATACTCACACAAAAATGTTCACACTGACGCACACACATATTCACACGTCATCATAATCACATAAAATTACACACACACACACATACACACACACACACACACATACAGACTCTCATACTCACGCTCATATACAATCGTATTTACCTTAATTTATACACCCACATACACAAACCAATACTCACTTACACACAATTATACACTTACACATATACAGAGACACGCAAGTGCCCACTCTGACACACACTAATGCTCATACTGACATACATACACATATTTAAACACGATGGTTTAATAGAAGTAGATTTACCTATCGCTCGGTTCACACTCCTTCTCGGTATTTTGAACAGGATTAGAAGTTTATCCCTTGTTTCCTATTTAGGATTAATTGTTTTTTTCCGGTCCCTTCTAAAGTCTAATTCAACTCTAGACTTCTATTATTTCAGCCTGAATCCTGAAATTTTATTTACTATTTTTTACTATTTTTTTTTTCTCAATGGGAGTAGATAGATTCACATATCGCCCGATATTCATACCTCCTCAGTCTTTTGAACAGGAGTAGAGGTTTATTCCTTGATTCATGTTTAGGATTCGGTTTTTGTTTTCTTCTAACATCTTTTTTATTCTCTTTCACGCCCTATAGCCCCTTGTATCTTAATAGCATTATCGTCTTGCTTGGGGTGAATTGATTAAAAAAAATGATATTCACATATTTTTGTGCATACAGATTGGCCCCAATACATACGCATATCCAGACACAAATCCACTCACAATGACACTCATAAACATTTATACAAGTACGCATGTGAATACACGTGCATAGAAATATTGGCACACACACACAATTATACACATACACATTTTTGCACACACGCATGCACACACCAACTAATACTGACACTCGCAAAAATACACACACTCTCCTGTACATTCTCACAAACATTTATACACACGCGATTTCACACACTTACGCACACTCACATTCACATACAATCCTACACACATACACACACTCATACTCAAACTCACAATCACATCCACAAAAAGTTATACACATACTCACCAACAATGACACATACACAAACACACACACACAGAGTAATACTCACACTCGTACACATGCACTGTCACACACAATCGCACTCACAGCACCAACGCAGAAATACGCACTCATACTTACATACAATAATACTCACTCTTACACACAATTATCCTCCCAACCACATTATACACAAACGCAAACATTTACCATGACGTATACTAATACTCACACTGACACACATTCATATTCACACACGTCAATAAACAAGTTCATTTTTTTTCTTTTTGCATCTAATTGTTTTAGTTTAGCCTTTGTTTACCTCTCCACAAGTTTTTATTTTCTTTTGTTTAATTAAGACTATTTTTTAATATTCATTCAGTTTAGATCCACGCTTTCTTCTTCATCAGGCGATCCAAACTTATTCTATTTCTGGGCACGAAGGAGAAAAAAAAAAAAAGTAAAAGAAAAAATAGGAGTAAAATGTAGACGAGATTGTCTGTCAGTCGTTTTAGCGAATCTTCTGCCTGTTCGTCCTCATGCCAGTTGTCGAGCTGTCCGTCTCCCTGCCTATCAGTGTCAGACTCCTACGACGGGCTAACTTGAGTGGAGGAAGGTTTCAGGAAGTGGGCTGAAACGAAAAAGAAAACAAAAATAACTTTAAAAAAGAAAAGAAAAGAATATGATTAAGGGAGCTACTGGGTAGATGACGCAAGAGGAAGGGTTTGATAAAGAACGTCGTTGGCCAAGAAGGCTTAAGAAAATGGGCGGAGAAAGGTGGAAAATGGAAGTTGGTCTGAAAATTAAAGCAGTGGGGGCCAAAGAATAGAATTTAAAACAAACACAGTAAAAGAACTAAAAAAAAAAAAAAAAATAGAAAAGAAAAGAAACAGTTAGAAACATAAGTGGTCGTTTTGCTTTAAATTGTTTTATTTCGTGTTAGCTAAACGACCAACCATCTCGAAAAACAGTGGCCCAACTGGACATTTTATTTATTTACTTATTGACAAAGCTGCCTAATTTTCTGTTTTCCTTGTCCATTGATTTTTTATCATTTATTTTTCTTTTTAATTATTGTTTTATTATTGTTGTCAGATGTTAACACAGTGGATTTAATTTTATTTATTTTAACTATATTTTACCGTAAACCACGCCCACAGTAATCATGGATGTCTCTTTACGATGTCCCTAAGTCTAAGATAAAATTATCTTGAAAGAATGTAACTAGTGTTACACTAGTAAGTAATATTAGCAAATTGCTAATTTAAAAATATTTATAGAATGATTTAAACAAATTTTACTTTGCTTGCTTGAAATTAATATTTTTGCCAGAACGTATAAACGCCTCCCAGAATCTGCAATTCATGAAGTCCGCATCATAGTAATATCAGAAGCGTTGTAAGCTATTTTCAATACTGGCGCTAGGGTCTCATGGCCACCGTCCGAATCTATGAATCTATGAATCTATAATACAGAACCCTCAATCTATTTTCATGAAGTAAAATTTATATAAAATGCAAATTTTATTATAAACTTATTGTGTACAATAATCATCACTAATCATTTCTAAGATAAGTAATAAATATTACAAAAGAAGGAAAATAAAAAAGAAAAGATTACTATGTACAATGTATGCATTTTTTTATTCGTCACATTCAAAAATTAAATTTATATTTTCAGCCATTTTGATTTTTCAAAGTATTAGCAAATTTAATAAAAACGAATTATTTCATCTGTAAATATCATGCTTTTTTAAAGCTTTGAAGTATAGGAATTTGAAGTGAGTTTTTAGTAAGGTTTATGAATCATAGTTTTATAAATTTATGCTCTTTACTTTTATTCTGGATGTGCATTGTGGTGCAGTTGATATCGGCTCGGAACGAGAAATTGGGGAGCCGAGTTCGAATTCTAGTTTGAATTCCCTACATCTACTTACGCGCAAATACCCTTGAGAAAGGTATTAATCCGTCTTTACATTCCAGTTATGGGTTAAATAACAGGACAGCTTGGGTTCTATAGCCTTGGTTGTCAACCGCAGAAAGAAATGGCAATGTACTGCGGAAAAATCTTTTGTCCAGTCAATCTTGTCTCTTCGAGACATGATCGCCCAAGCGTGTATCGCGTATGGCACTTAACTGACTGACTTTTATTCTACTGTTAGAGCTGAACGTGCTGAACGTGAAAAGCTTTAAACTATTAAAAAGTATTAAAAAACAGAAAAATTTCGTTAGAAACAAAGAGTGTTTGGAAGATTTACGTGATATCTGTCCTCCTATATGACAGCGAATGCTAGACAATCTTCTCAGAAATTAAGTAGAGACTTGATAAAAAACAGAAAGGTATTGAGGATACTATGGACCGAACTTGTGAGCAATGGCGTGGTTCTACAGAAAATATGTTCTACAGAAAATAGACAGAATCGGGACACTTATATTTGACTTCAAGTAGAGGCAGTTGAAATTTCTGGGACACGTAATGAGGAAGAAAGTCTTGGATAATCTGATACTCACAAGTCAGATTGAGGGCATGTCAGACAGAGGAGAGTGGCACATAACATATTTTTTTTTGCTTCAAGTAAATGGACAGTAGAACAGGGTTTGGCGGAAATAACAAAAAGACAAAACTGATTAATTTAGTTAGTACGACCATTACGCGTGGCTAATAATTCATAAATAATCGACTATTCCATTTGATTGCATGGAAAGACAGAAAAGAGCATACCGTTTCCAACTTTCTAACGAGGTCCACTTTTTCTCACTGACGGTGTCCAACTGATTCTACGATACTTTACATTCAACAAAATCAAAAGAAACAACGTGTATGCTCGAAATTAAACATAAAACATGGTGAGAATTTACCCATTCGAGTTTCCATCCGGGGTTAAAAGCAATCGGATGTCTAACCGTGCTGATGAGCTGTGATACAGCGAAACAGACCTGTCTGCGGATGACTATTTACGCTCTTACAACCTGATTGAACACTCTGGAAGAATGGTAGACTTTGAAAAACAGTAGCTACTTTCGCATCTAAGCATCGTTCGTTCAGCAATGAATTAAAACACTCTTAGCTATTAGGCGTGTATAATGATAATATACACGCTAAAAGGTCTGCCTCCTTCTACCGAGCGCCCATAGCTCAGAGGTAGAATCGCCGACTGACGCCAATTCGGTCGGGTTTCAATCCTGGGTTAAAAGCAATCGGATGTCTAACCGTGCTGATGAGTTGTGATACAGCGAAACAGATGTCTGCGGATGACTATATATATATATATATATATATATATATATATACCAAAACAATACCAAAAATATAATAAAATATATACCAAACCCACAGTATATGTCCGCTATGTAGCTGATATTTTCATTAATGATCAGAACAAAAACAAAATCGATAATCTTCAATCTGCATTCGAAAAAAAAACCGCTCTCAACTTCACATATGAGCTTAGTCAAAAAATAAACTCCCCTTCTTAGATGTCATCGAGGAGTCGCGTAATAATACTTTCACTGCTTTTCTATATAAAAAAAAAAAACACCAGTAAAATTTTCTGTCACCTAAATTTCATTAGTCAATGTTTTCTTAGAAATAAAAATGGCGTCATTAAAAATTTCCTCATGAGAGCCTACGAGAATTCTTCCTCTCGAACACTATTCTTCAAAGAACTCGTGAACAACGGACTTCCAAATTATTTGGTTGACGACCATATTAGACTTTTTTTCAAACTGGAGTAATAAGAACAGTAAACACACTGATAAAAATAATAACATTATTATATTTTACAAAAATCAAATTCATAGTAATTATAAACAGGACGAATCTTCACTCCGAAATATTCGAAAATACGCAACTCGCGACGACGTAAACAAAAAAATTAAATTAATTATCTACTGCAGTAAATTTAAAACGGCTAACCTCATCATCAAAAACAACAATTCACACGCGAGATCCAAACTGCAACAAACCAACATTATTTACGAATTCGAATGTCCTTTGAAGAACTGCGTAAATAATTCTTCTTTGAATTAGAAGACTATCATGGCTTATTCCTGATAGCTCTTATCACGCTTTCTCCTATTGCCCCACCCAAACCCCGCTCTGCCATCCACCTGCTCCGCCCCCCTCAAATATGTTATCCACTGCTTTTCACTATCTCTCTTTCTCTCTATCTGACCTGTGAGTATCCGATTCTCCAAGCCTTCCTTCCTCATCACATGTCCCAAGAACTTCAGCTGTCATTTCCTGATGCTCAGTATTAATTTCCTTTTCGTTTCCATCCTTTCCAAAACCTCATCATTACTCACATACTTGATCCCTGATGCCCGCAGCATCCTTCTGTAGAATCACATTTCAGTTGCTTCAAGTTTTTCCCTCATCTTTGATGATATTGTCCAGTATTCGCTGTCATATTGAAGAACAGACATCACACAGCAATCCAGTACTCATTTCTTTGTTTCCAGCAAAATCTATCTGTTTCTTAATACTTGGCTCAGCTATTGGAATGAATTCTTGGCAATGCCAATTCGCCTTCGGATCTCAGTGCCGCATTTTCCGTCTTCCGTTAGAACACTTCCCAAGTACTTAAATTTTTGTACTTGCTTGATTTTCGTATCCCAACCCGTAATTGGCATTTTGGACACTTCTGTTTGCTGATCTTCATACATTCGTTTTCGTTTTTTGTTTGTTTGTTTGTTTGTTTGTTTGTTTGTTTGTTTGTTTGTTTTTTGTAGTTTATTTGTCGTCCTTTTTTTCGACTTTCTTCATTTACCCTTTTTAGGAGGTCTTGTAGTTTTCTTCCCGTCTCAGCTATCAGCACTGTATCATCTGCGTATCTTAAGTTATTCAGATTGTGACCGCCAATAACAAATCCTGGCATAATTTCTAGGTTCCCCAGAATAGTTGAGTAGATCCGGTGAAAAGAACCATCCTTGTCTTACACCCCTTTCTATCTTTTATATCTGTTGAATTCGTTTCCTGTCCGTAAGCAGGCTGTTTGCTACCAGTATTGGTCCTTGATTACTTTGATGTCTTTGCTAAATATGTCGTGGTTGCTGTGCATTTCTGTCAATTCTTTGTGGCGTACTTTGTCGAACGCCTTTTCATCATCTACAAAACACAGTAAACTTGCTTTTTTCATTTGTATCACCTTTTCTGATAGCATCCTGAACATAAATATCGCATTTCTTCTTCCAGTGTTCTTGACGAAATCCGGCTTGATCTGACTTCGCACTCTATTCATCAGGATTCGGACAATGAGTTTCGTTATGTGGCTCATCAAACCGATTGTTCGTTTGAGTTTGCATTCGATTGCGCTGGCTTCTTAGGCAAAGCTATGAAAATTGATTTGCTTAGGTCATCTGTGTTAAACCACTGTTGTAGATTTCATTTATTATTTCCGTAAATTCTCTATGCCAAAATCTTCTAAGGCTGTCAGCATCTTTATTACAAGGCCGTCTGGTCAAGCTGCTTTGTTGCTATTCAGTTTGGCCATTTCAACTTTCACTTCGTATTTTCGGTCCGTCGGTATCTTCGTTTACTATCAGTTGTTCTCTCTTTTTTTTTTTTTTTAATCATCTCACCCCAAGCAAGGCATTCCACTGCCACTATTGCACATGGGGTTACATAGGAGAAGGTAAAGAGAAGGAGTGGTTAGACATAGGGAATGTCAGGAGGAAGGTGACAGATGAGTTAGGATAGCGAGGATGAGGATTGGGCAGATAGGAAGAGTGTTTGATAGAATGGAAGCAGGTTAGTGTGTTAGGAGGTGTCTATTGACCTTACATTTAAACTCCTGGAGATTGTAGCCGTCGGTGAAGCAATCGTGTGGAAGAGAATTCCACAGTCGGGAAGTGCGAGGAAAGAAACTGTTGGAGTAGAAGTTACGGCTGCATTTTATCGGTTTCACTGTAAAAGGGTGGGATCTAGTTGCTAATCTAGTATCACGTTCAAATTCGTATTTAGGGGGCACCAGTGCTCTAAGTTCATCGCAGCAGAAGCCGTGAAAGTATTTATAGAAGAGGCACAGAGAAGCCACGTCGAGAGACTGCAGGCGGTCTGCCAAGTCGGTATCTATCACATTACAGACCCTCCTCTGAACCTTATCGAGAAGCCCGAGGAGAACAGCAGGGGCACCCGACCAGATATGGTAGCAGTATTCAATGCACAGGCGGATGGTAGATTTATAAATGTGCAGGATAGATTTAGACGGAAAAAACTTCCGGGCCCTACACAGAGAACCGACTTTCATAGCAACGGATTTAGCAATGGATTCGATATAGTCATTCCATTTCGAATCCATTGCCATGGATTCTCTTGTCATGGAAGAGATCTTTTATATATTCTTCCTATCGTTGGAGTATTTCCTCTTTCTCCAATAGGATCGTTCCAGCATTGCATTATATACATCATGTTCAGGAGCATTTTCTTTGTCCTGTCAGTTCCCTTATTTCTTTATTTCTCCTTTATTAGTCTTACTCAAACTCTCTACTTCAGCACAATATTTCGTGAATAATTATATCGGCCATACCACTACGAAACTAACTCGAAGACTGACGCTACATCTTTCTCAATGGAGCTAAATTCGATCTCATTTAAATACACACGGACACCGACCAAACCCTATCTGGATCATACTTGACGACAACACAAATATTATAGCATCATCCACAAGCAAAAAAGAAAAAAAATAATGAAGTCCTTATTAATAAACGCGAAAAACCTAACACTCAATAAAATCAATTACGAACACTCTAACAAGATGCTAACCGTGTTCAGTATATAACACATACCACTACTCCACGTTGTACATAACACCACTTACATCTCTTTGATATGTAAAATAATACTCATCCTCAATATTTGCTAAAAGTATAGCCGAAAACGCTCGGATAAACAAAGTTTTGAACAATTTTTATACAATTTATTTCCTCAAAAGAAAGAAATCATAAAAGCACATGAAAAATTACATTGAAAAACTTAACCATCATACCTTCTTTGTCATTTTTAATGAAACCTGCAAAAAGGAGAAATTGATTTCCAAATTGATATATATCTATATATATATATATATATATATATATATATATATATATATATATATAGCCTTTGAGATTTCACTCGCCCGATGGACTCAGTCGATTAAAAACTTAATTGGGCGATTAAAGTGTATTGCTTTACTCGCCCACGGCCGATTAAAAATCTCGCAAATATAGAAAAAGGAAATCTGATTTCTTTTACAACCAAAAAGTATGCCATTGACGATTCACAAGTTACTTAGAATAACCTACAATAACCTTTTATCGTTCCGGTCAGTGTAAACATTCGTTTAACTAACGCTTCCGAGTGGAGCCAACATTTCTCTGTCTCAAAGCACACATATTTTTAGAAATTCATTTGGAAAAATATTATCCTTGACTGAACATCTATATTTCCTCCCCGCTTACGAAAAATAAAAACAAACATTTGAAAGAAAGAAAAAAAATATGCATATTTCTTTCAACCACACACCGATAAACAAATTATACAAGTAATTTTTTCTATAGAAAATCGTTGAGAAAACCAGATTTGTTATTTTTTTATCATCTATGAGATGGAGGTTGTAGTCAAACAGAAGAAAGAAACTACGAATTTAGGTATTTCCACTTAATTGCCAAAAAATAAAAAATAAAAAACAGCATATCATGATGTTAAAAGGGTTTAAACTCAATAAAAGCAAAAGTTTATCATCAAAATGTTTATGCTATTATTAAGAGGAAAGATCAAATTTTGTTGTTATTATTTAAAAAATAAAAAACTTTTATATACTTTCTAACATGTTAGAAATTTTAATTAAAATTGTTTACATAAGGTGAATATTATGAAAATTGAGTCGGTCGAGTAAAATGATTTTAGGGCGAATAAATTTTCCCTTTGTCCTCGGCCGCTGGTCGAGTAATTTCTTTTTCAAATCTCAAAGGATATATATATATATATATATATATATATATATATATATATATATATATATAAGAAAAAAAGGACAAACCCGTAAAAACAGAAAGGATAATCCCAAAAAGTTGTTTTCTAATTAATATAAAATATTAGATGAAAAAAACTATATAAAATTAAAACTACTTCAATGAAACTATTTAATTGTTCGGGTTTGAAGTAGCATTTTTTTTTATTACTGCCGAAATAGATTCTAGATTTAAGCCTATTTACTTATTTGATTACTTTTTCTTCTTTAAATTGAATGTTATATATATATATATATATATATATATTGCGTGTGTGCACTTGTATGTGTGTGTTTTTGACATCAAGACAAATATTCTTGCATACATGAGTGTGCGTATTTTGAGTTTGGATAACGATTAATTTTACACAGTTTTGTGATTGGCTTATTTCCAGTAAATGATTGGAAGGTATTTATTTATTTATTTATTTATATGTTGCTCGTCACTGATTGAAAACTAGGGCATCTGTTTTCAGTGCAAACGGACTTTCCATTGATTTCTTTCTGAGTAGAACAACGATAGGAGCATATCACAAATGTCCTAGTAACACGACAATGAATTTTACTAACTTAGGCTTTATAATCTTACTGACGAAGACGTTTCTTGCAAAAAAAAGGTTAGAACATTATCAATTATCGAGTGTGACCCTGCTGTTAAAAATGACGGCAATATATAAGAGAGGATTATTAGCTGTTTCCTCATAGGTTATCCTCCCCGCTCATGAAGAGAGAGAGACAGAGACAGATAGACAGAGAGACAGAGAGAGAGAGAGAGAATAACGAGGCAGCATTTGCTCAGTTCATGCAAAAAATGGCGGGTCAGGTAGACATTTCTTTTGTAAAAAAAATGTCTTACTCTATATTCTACCTATGCTTTATTTCTGCCATAGAAAATCCCACAGTCATAAAATTTTATATCGTTTGTACCAAGAATCCCTTTAAATGATTTGTACACCTTATCTTTTAATAATAAGCCTTACCGCAGTATCACATCACTTTCTATGTATTATTAGCAATTAAAAGCTGTCAATAAATTCTACCGTAAAATAGAAAATATTAAAAAAACAAAAACCAGAATTTATGAATCTTTACAGGAGCCATGGTTTCTATGTTTACAGGAAAAATTACGAATAATCAAATTCCCAAAACTAAACTTGCTGAATAAACGTAGTGAAATAACTTCCGTCTGTCATCATCGTCTAAAATATACCCTAAAGTATAGATAATTTTTCCTAATATAATATAACTAGACATCTATAATTTATCCCCTAGCATAAATTGACTGCTTCTCCCATCTTCTGATAATTACTTTGTTTTGGGTTAGCGGATAGATTACCCACTAATATGTTTAACGTGCAGTGTATGATATTTTATTTTTTTTCTTAAAAAAAAACAAAAACAAAACTTTCCCATCTTTGTCAATTGTTCACTACCTTAAGTGAAAAATAACTCAAGTCATTTCAAGTCTCTACCCACCCTTTTCCCTTACAATCAAATTTCTCCTATCCATGATTAACTGGCTTTATTGTTTCATTGAGACAAACCCTCTGAAAATCTCCTTCCTGAATTCTCTGGATATGGTATAAATTCTGTTGTTTTTAAGCTATATATAATGATTCCTAACAGAAAAAATATTTCAGTACCTTACGAGGTGCTAATAAGGTAGTACCGAAACACAACGGCTCTTGTGTTGCAGTAAACCATGTTTTTGTTATAAACTTACAATAAAAATAAACACCCCCCCACACGCATATATATATATATATATATATATATATATATATATATATATATATATATATATATATGTAGGTTTCATTGAATAATATAGACAAGTTCTGTCTATTAATTTTGTGTAGGATCCGTTTATACCGTCTGATATACTTGATGGTGATATCGTTGAAAGACAACAAAAAATCACAGTATTTGTTGATTTTTTTATCGGGTCTAAGCTTTCGGCTCACATAAGCCATTATCAAAGAGTAAATATTAACACACAGTAAACATAGAACATTTAAGCTATTAACAATAAAGAGAATTATTATTTTCAGTTTAATTCTCTTTATTGTTAATAGCTTAAATGTTCTATGAAACCTGCATTAATGAAAAAATGCTGCCAAATAAACACAATATATATATGTTTGTATGTTACGGAAATTAACGAAGATTAACGAAACTTGGTCATAAACAACCGACAATTTGAAATGATTTGTTTGATTTTTATCGATAAAAAATAATGTTCAAACAAATCATTTCAAATTGACGGTTGTTTATAACCAAGTTTCGTTAATCTTCGTTAATTTCCGTAACATGTTTACATTTGATGACATTACGATACATTTCAGAGCAGATATGGTTATTGCGATGAATTGAAAATTGTGTTATACAGGCTTGATTAAAACCTCGTTTAGACTAATGATCATTCGTGGTCGAGAGATCTAAGACGTGCCAGATCTCATGGTAGCTTCCCCTATGTGGATAGGAGTCGCAAGTTCGAATCCTGCCAAATGACACACATTTTCGTAATAAGAATTTATAGTAAAAAATCAGGCCACTAGATATAAATATATAATACTGTTTAATTAAAAACAGAATATCTACTTAAATACGAGGATCGATAAAAAAATAATGTTCAAACAAATCATTTCATATATATATATATATATATATATATCACGTAGCACACTTGGTATACTATCCAGGTAAATTTCGATAGAGACGAACTCAAAAGAACTCAATGTTAAATTCATTTATTTAATTTAACAGAGTAATATAATTTAGAAAAGATTTTTTATTTATTACAATGGGTAATAGATAAAGCAGACGGGTAGTTAGAGACGCTATTTCGATAGATGAAGTTAACACCTTATTTCTCTGGATGCTATTTATTTTGATTGTATTTCTTTGGCTTTCTTTTTCTCTTGTTTTCTTTTTTCTTTTCATTTCTTTTTTCTTTTCTTTTCTTTTTTCTCATCTCTTTTTTTTTTTTCTATTTTTTCTTTTCTTTCCATTAATCGATTGTCTTCTTTTTCTTTATCCTTGCTTTTTTCTATTCTTTGGGATTCTTTTTAAATGAGCGAGAAATTTTTCGTAAATAACCGTTACAAATGTCTATTCTAAATATGAACATGTGAGCGTCTGTGTAAAATAATTCTTTTTTTTTTCTTTGGTAGAGGGATATTTTGAGGATCAACTGTTGTACCATTATATATATATATATTTATAAATAAAGTTATATATATATATATATATATATATATATATATATATAACTTTATTTATAAATGGAACTTTGTCTATGTGTGTGTGTATGTGTGTGTGTGTGTGTGTGTGTGTGTGTGTGTGTGTGTGTCCGTTACCTATAAAACTGCGAAGCAGCTGAACCGATTTTCTTGAAAACTTACACAGTTGTGCTATAAGCATCAGCGAGTGTCCTTAGCTAGGTTTTGTTTCGAGGTACCCCCGATAAATATCGAAAATCGATAATCGAAAAAATACGGTTATAGAAGTAGTGGTCCAATTTTAATCAAATTACATACACTCATCGACAAAGACATAAGAAACGATATTCAGATATTTCAAGGTTGCAGTTTTCACAATAGTGCAGAAAATCGATAATATATATATATATATATATATATATATATATATATATATATATATGAACTGCAAGATGTCTGTGTGCGTGTCTGTTTATCTGCCTGTACGTCTGTATTTATTTTAGTTTTCGCTTCGGGTTTGGCTTAAGTAGGTACGATAGTAGTTCTTAGTCTCAGCTATGATACCATTTACTCAGAGAACTTTTTTAGCCTTCAAAATTCAGTTTACGACGAAAAAACGTATTTGATATCGATACCAGGAAATCAAAATTTGACTTACATCCATTCATTTTTCTTTCAGTCTACGGTTTCGCTTTGGGAAACAACTATTGCTTTTTAATATTTCGTGCCAATGTCCAAAGAGTCTGAGCTCTAGGACCATGGATTTAAAGTTTTAAAGCTTTCATTTCACCTGAGCAACGCCGGGCTATACTGCTAGTAATCATATACAAGGAACTCATAAACAAAGACATACGAAACGATATTCAGAAGTTTCAATGTTGCAGTTCTTACAATAGTGCAGAAAATCGATAATATATATATATATATATATATATATATATATATATATATATATATATAAAAGGCAAGATGTTTGTGTGTGTGTCTGTTTATCTGTCTGTATGTCTGTATTGTTTCAGCCCTTTTATTTTAGTTTTTGCTTCGCGTTTGGCTCTAAGTAGGTATAATTGTAGTTCTTAGTCTCAGTCATGATACCATTTACTCAGAGGACTTATTTAGCTTTCAAAATTCAGTTTACGACGAAAAACACTTATTTGATATCGATACCAGGAAATTAAAATTTGACTTACATCCATTCATTTTTCTTTCTGTCTACGGTTTCGCTTTAACTGGAAACAACTATAGCTTTTTAGTCTTTCGTGCCAACGTCCAAAGAGTCTGAGCTCTAGGACCATGGATTAGTTTTAAAGCTTTCTTTACACCTGAGCAACGCCGAGCTATACTGCTAGTAATCATATATAATGAACTCATAAAATCATATAATCAAGTTTGTTGCATTCAACACTACTTAAAGCAAAAGTTTAGGTAAGAAACCCCATTTACTAGAAAAAGCGCTAAGAGTTACTAGATTTGAGAAAACTATTTTAAAAAGCCGTTTTTTTTTCATGTTTACGACATGTTTTCTCATCTTTTTTTTTTTGTTTTTTTTTGTGTGTATTTTTTATGTTTCTCTTTTCTTTAATCATGGAATTATTTCGAACTCTCATTTTGGGTTGATATAAGTGTTATAATAGACACAACGTTTCGACTAAGTACCCTCTGGTCATCATCAGGTGTCCGTAGATTGCCTGATGAATACCAGAGGGTACTTAGTCGAAATGTTGTGTCTATTATAACACCGATATCAAGCAAAGATGAGAACAAAACTTAGAAATAATTCCAAGATTATTGAAAATTACTCATCTCAGAAATTAATATAAATTCTCTTTCCTCTTTCATACATTTTATTAAGCGATATATCTCTTCTTCTTTTTTTTTCGTGTCTTTCTTTCTATCTTTATTTTTAACTTTATCATTACTACCAAAAGCATAAAAATGCAAAACAAAAGTACTTTTTTCAAAGCAAGAAATAAGTGACAAAATGGACATTAATTTCCACTCTCGGCCATATCCTCATCTAAAAATAAAAGAACGACAAAAGCAACTACAATAAGCATTGTCGTTTGATTCTCTGCCTTTATCTGAATCTACAACAACAGTCCTGACTGTATCAGTCCGAGCAGTCCACACCACAATAAGAGAAATTAGCGCCCATAATAAGTGTCTAGTTTTGAAGTGCAGTAAGGCACCGGGCAGGACCATCTCTGAACTGGCGAATAAACGACTGCATCGTTGGTGCAATAGTCCGTCGAGCATTGGGACAGGGCTAAGACAATGGGCGAGCGGCAAGACTGATCTTTGACCCTCTTAATGGAGTCCCGTCGTAATTGACGTGCAATTACTTTGTCATTTACATCAAAAGAGGAGAGGTCCCTAAGCCTGCAAACTTTATTTACATTGTCTTGGCTGACAGTATGGAATGAGGCAGATATAATTACGAGGTGATATCCACTATTTTATGCCAACACTGTCTACAATTATAGATATTGCCTCTAGTGTGCAGCAACGGTCTCTACTTCAGTTTTTGATTCGTTTTTCTTTTCTAGGTGAGTAGAACAATACTATTTCTACTACTACTACTAATAATAATAATAATAATCTTTGAAAATCTTTAAAAACTATTAAAATACAAGAACCTTGAAGTGGAAATCTCAGAAATTTAGCACTTAATTTAAGTTGTACTTGGAGCCCTCGAATTAATTAAAAAAGGTTTATATAGACTTATTGAAGTGATTTCTGGTAGCCCATTCCTTAAAGAAATACTAAAAATTGTACTCACAAGTACAGCTCACACCTTACAAAGGGTTTTATCTATGTAAAATGTGTATGCTCCTATTTTTTATCTTTTTTATAAAAATGACCAGAGGAAAATGTCATGAAATTATTTATGACCTTATGTCTCTGGTTAGGACCCGGAGGGAAATGTGTATGCAACAGAAATCAGAGGAAATAATAATAAAATTAACTCATGTTAATATAAAGGTAATAATTTTTTCTAAATGTTAGATACCTGCGCTAATAAAATCTTGTATTAGACTAAATAATGTAAAAAAGTTTAAATGTTTCTTAAAATATAATTGAAATATCAACAAATATAATATATACAAAGACAACGTTCTTTCAATTACCAAGACTGTCGAGCAAGCTATGAATTTCATTGAGAAAGTTATTGACGGATGGTTACTTCCAAACATATAAAAACTCCACACATTTATTTTTAAGCACGTATTGGACTTTTCAAAACGGGTATTAATTCTTATTACAGCAAACGTTATATTTAATCAGTACAAGGGTTTGTGTAAAGAATTCGATTCTTTCTTTATTTAAAAAAATGAAATTAATAGTTAATGCAAAGATATAAAAGCCTCAATAAAGAAAAGAGAAGTCGAACCTGTTTTCCCTTTTTTCGTCAAGAGGAAAACACTCTCAAGCCAAGCGTGCTTTCCGATTCAGCTACAAGAAATGACTACAGAAAAGTCCTAATACCTTAAGAGATACACATCTCTCGTTGGAACATTTCGAAGTTCATATCTAATTTCTTTTCAGGCTTACAGTCACGTCACGTTGAAATTCTACTTTCCATACGATCAACGAAGTTAAGCAAAGTCGTTCCTGGTCAATACCTACATGCGTGACTGCTTGGGAATAATGGTTAGTGTAATGGAAAAGGTTTAAGATTTGTAAATCCGAGAGTGTTGTGGATTCCGGGTGAGGAACCGCACAAAATAATAAATAACAAAAACAAATATGGAGATAGAAAAAATAAGTTATATTGAACGTAATATACAAACTGGAACACGGGTTAGTCAATTCAGGAATACTATTAATAGAAATAAATATATACAGTCTTGAAGTGAAATAGTATGTCCGAGTAACTCATTCTAGCTGAGTGGAGCTCAGAGCAACTGCAACTACAACGGTGATTCTCGATTCAACTCCAACTAACTCCCCAACTTGCAACTCTACCTTATGTTCTCTCTATAGGCAGGATTATTTGTACACTCAGGCGAGTCCATTATTATACACAAAAAGGGGAAATCCCACAACAGAGAGTAGAGTTCTAATTTCTGTTAGGTTCGTTATATTCGTTTAAGCGCAAATAGCCTTTTAAAAGCTATAAATCCACCTCTTCTTCACAGAAGAATTATGGGTTACTTAAAAAACTTGCATCAATAAATCATTATTATCTCCTCAACCACCAATTCTAATGATCTAAAATATTTTCTGGCCTTGAATAATGCAAAGGGTTGACAAACCGAATCAAACGAATCAATCAAAAACAAAACTAAAATAACAGTAACAAAATTTATTGTTAACTAGCTCTATAGCCCGGCTTTGCTCAGGTTTTTTTTTTAGTATTTATATTGAAACGGTAAGGTCAAGTGCTTATTCAAAAAGCTCTAGTCTGAGACTGCCGTGTTGCGTGAGTTTAAAAAAATGCTAAGTAAGTATTGGTTTTTGTTGTATTTGTAAAACGGGATTCCTGCTTGTTCAAATTTGCCAATAAATGGGAATTATGTATGTACAATTAGAAGAGCAGGGGCGGACGTTACGGGAGCCTCTAAGGTCATGCGATAACGTTGTGACGCAAAAGAAGTGGATGCATTGTTCCTGCAACATCGAAGGGGTTGACATCTTGTAGAAAACGTGAAATTGTTATGGCATATGATAAGGTAGAAGTTACAAAAACAACTCGATTTTTGTTGGAATACAATTAAGCGTTTCAGAGAAATAAACGATCACAAAAAGCAAAACTTTCCATTAATTTTTGCTGTATGTCAATTAACATTTTTGTTCGCATATCCATGCATCAGACCTTGTTCTACCAGTGAGTCGATTTTGGTCGAGTTTGGGCAAAGCATCTTGGAGAAATACAAAATTGTTCACAAAAGACACCCGAAATTGTTTGTCGTTGATTTTTAACGAACCCTGTACATTGATTCTAAAAAATGTTGTGTACATCAAAGGTTCGGACCTTGATCTACAAGTTATCCGATTTTGGTTGAATTCACATAAGGCGAATTGAATAGTTCATAATTTTATCTATTCAAAAATGTCTGCGTACATCGAAGGTTCATTAATTTGACATGCAGATTCTGTGATAATTATCCAGAAACATTTGGCCACCTTGTATTAGGTTTCATGGTGTTAGAACCTACTGAATATAGGCATGACAGATTGGGCCAATTGTCGCATTGAAAAATATACGGTAATAAAATTGCAACAAAATGGTACAAATATCGCCCTGACCCGGTTACAAAGAAAAGACCTGTAACAATATTGAATTTTACAGTGCATACAGACAGAATAATCAAAGATAATCAATTGCCCAGACATCAATATCAAATACAAAAATAGAATGTGCTCTTTTACTGAGATGGCAGTCCCTGCAGATTGTGATGTATCTTTGAAGATCTTCAAAGAACTATCAAAATACATTTAAGTGCCATATGTGAAACACACTTAGGTGATCATGTCTCGAAAGAGACATGACTGACTGGGCAAAAGATTATCCCACAGTAGGTTGCTATTGCTTTCTGCGGTAGACTGGTTGCCAGCCAAGGCTATAGAATACAATATGTCCTGCTATTTAACCCAAAACTGGAGGGAAGAGACGGATTAATAGCTTTCCTAAGGATATTTGCGTGTAAGTGAATGCAGTGGATTCAACTGGAATTCGAAATGGAAATCTTAAAAACGCGGGTCATGGGGACTTCAATAATTCTAGTTCTAGTTGGAGCATTGTCTATGTAAAAACATGTGTGATATTAGCTCGTTTTTTTAAAAAAAATTTCTGTTGTTTTTTATTTTGTTTTGTTTTGTTTTGTTTTGTTTTTTGTTTGTTTGTTTTTTTACAAAAATATTGAAAGTAAAATGTCATGAAGCCTTTTTTAATTTAGGTCTCTAGATGAAACAAGGAAGGAAATGTGTATATAACAGAAATCAAATAATAATAATAATAATAATAATAATAATAATAATAATAAATATATACAAAGAAATAATAATAATAATAATAATAATAATAATAATAATAATAATAATAATAATCACCACAGAGTGGCGCAATGTTTACACTGGGCAATGGGCAAACACTTTCGAAAATATGTAAACAAACATTTGTATTAACATTACCCGGCACCGGTTACAGAAATAGAAGAAAGAGAAGACGTCATCATTTTATGGGATTACACTATCTACACAGACGGAAAAAAATTGAAACAAATAGGCCGAACATTATTGTCAAAAACCAAAAAGAAAAATTTTGCCTAATAATTGATATTGCTTGCCCAGCGGATTGTAACATAGCAACCAAGGAATTCGAAAAGCTATCAAAATATAAATTCCTGGAAACTGAAATAAAAAAAAATGTGGAAGTTGAAAACAAGAATAGTACCAGTAATAGTAGGTGTACTTAGAATGAAAACAAATGGAATAAAACAACACATTCAAAAAATCACCTGGTAATGGAGATGCTTGGCAGCCTGGACATATTTGGAAAAGACTTTAGAGTAATAAAGAATCTTTACTGGCAGCAAACCGCTTGCATACAGACAGGTAATGAATTGAGTAGATATACAAAGATAGAAAGGGGCGTAAGACAACGATGTGTCTTTTCACCGGATCTGTTCAACTTAGCGAGAATATTTTGAGGACCCTAGAAGTTATGCCTGGATTTGTAATCGGAGGCCACCATTTTAAACAACCTAAGATACGCAGATGATACAGTGCTGATAGCAGACACAGAAAGGAAACTACAAGACCTCTTACAGAAGGTAGCAGAAGAAAGTAACAAGAAATGACTAGAAATAAACTGCACGAAAACTGAATGCATGATCATCAGTAAAAAGGGTAGCCCTAAATGCAAAATACAGGTCGGGGATACTGCAATCAAGCAGGTACAAAAATTTAAATACCTGGGAAGCGTTATAACATAAGACGGAAAGTGCGACACAGAGATCCGAAGGCGAATTGGCATGGCGAAGGAAGCATTCCAGAAGTTGAGTAAGATATTAAGAAACAGGACAATTTCTCTAGAAACTAGGAAGAGAGTACTGAATTGCTACGAGATCTCCGTCCTTCAATATGGCAGTGAATACTGGAGAATATCATCAAAGATGAGGGAAAAACTTGAAGCAACTAAAATGTGGTTCTACAAAAGGTTGCTGCGAATATCATGGATCGAGCATGTGAGCAATGATGAAGTCTTAGAAATGATGGAAACGAAAAGGAAATTTATACTGAGCATCAGGAAGAGACAGCTGAAGTTCCTGGGACATGCAATGAGGAAGGAGGGCTTGAAGAACCTGATGCTAACAGGCCAGATAGAGGGAAAAAGAGACAGGGGACAGCAATGGATAACATATTTGAAGGACCTAAACAGGTGGATGGATAACAGAACGAGGATTGCACGGTGTAACAGGAGAAGGCGTGCTCAGAGCCACCAGGGGTAGGGAAACATGGAAAGCCATGATCGCCTACGTCCTGAAGGCACAGTGCACATAGAAGAAGAAGAAGAAGAAGAAGAAGAAGAAGAAGAAGAAGAAACCCCACAGATATAAAAAA
>JBBBDQ010000293.1:5435000-5512500 GCA_037127315.1 Ascarosepion bandense
TATTTTGTGTTGACATAAAACTCCGCTAGGCAACGGCAATAGTTACCAAAAATAGTTACGAGCCTCTACACCCTTGGCCATTACTCAGTTGGTCTTTTCTGTTTACAATGTACACAGAAGCCATGATTTTTCAGCAATAAGAAAAAACATTTTTTGTTTCAAAATCTCTGACAAAATAGCGTACAGTATTTTGGTTTTGGTCTGTGCATACACCGCTCAATATAAGATTACAGTAAAGTAGTTTCTATGGACATTACTTTTATAGATATTTTAATAAAAATTACCCTCCGTGTTATCGTTTTTTTATTATCCAATACCTTTATGTTTGAAGACGTTACTCTCATTTGTAGTATGACAAAGTAAAAATTTTCCAGGAAATTATAATTATCCTTCCGAGGAAATTCCACGGGTTCCGTTAGTTATTGTTATTGACGATGAAGTAGATAATTAATTTAATTTTCTTGTTTAAGTTTGGGGTTGCATAATTTCGGATGATGCTACGAAATGAAGATTTGTCATGTTTGTAATTACTGCATTTGGTTTTGTAAAAAATATCAATGTTATTGTTTTTGTCTATATGTCGTTTGGTACGTTAAGAAAAAAAATGATGTGGTAGTCAAGTAAATAATTTAGAAAGTCGCTTTTAACAAGCGTCTATTTTTCATTGCGGTTTTTTTTTTAAAGAAAAGCCGTTGAGAATATGAATTCTCGTGCGATCTTGTGGAGAAATTTCCGATAAGAACACACATCAAACTACCGTTTGGAAAAGATAGTTTAAAATTACTTAATTCGTGTCAATTTTGCATCGCTATGAAAATGTAGGATTCTAAAGCGCATTTTAAACACTTGATATTTTTTATTACCGTAAAGGCAAAAATGCCTCACAAGCAACAAAAATAATATGTGCTGTGTACGGTGAAGGTGCTTTAACTAACAGAACTATACGGTTCGCTAAGTTTAGAGTTGGTGATTTTAACCTTATTGATGAGGAACACTCAGGCAGACACCCCACTACACATGACGACCAAATAAAGACAGATTGAGAAAAACCCGAATGACGCAACGCAGGAATAGACAGAAGCACTAAACTTATCAAAATCAACCATCTATGAACATTTAGTGAAGCTTGGGTACTCAAATCGCTCCGATGTTTGAGTCCCAGTTGATCTGATTGAAAAGAGCCTTTTGAATCTCATTTCTATCTGATATTTGCTGCAGAAATGCAATGAAAATTCACTTTTTCTTAACCAAATTGTGACTGGTGACGAGAAATGTATTGCTTACAACAATGTTTAGTGAGAAAGATCCTGTAGTGATATTAACTGACTTTCGACCCCCCCCTCCTCATCACACAGGCCAAAAAATATATTAATTAGTCAATTGATTCTGAAAATTACTTCTCACAATTGGACGAATCAAAGATAACAATTAAATAAATAAGCGTCCAGAATTGGCGAAGAAGAAAGGTGTTGTTTTTCTATCAAGATAATCCTAGACATTGTTTCTTTGGCGACCTGGCAAAAAATTGTTGCAACTTGATTGGGATGAGGAAACAGCATGTCAACAAAATGCCGTTGTACAAATATACGAGGCCCAATAAACACATCAGAACTTAATCTGATCCTCGTATAACAGCCTAATTTGGGGGGTTTGGCGAGAGACTTTGATAAAACCAACGCATAACCCTGCAGGTGAAGCCCAATTAGAAATAACGTCAGGTCGGGTAAGAAGAAGCTGGGGACCAAGAGTGGTCCACCGGTCCTGCAGGTTTGGAGTTTGGGCGCAGGGCTGACAACCCTGCCCCCTAAAAAACCGTTTGTTACGAAAACAGTAACAAACAAAAACTCTACTTCTGTATGGGAGGGGCCTTCTGAGCCCAGTGAGGCTCATATGAATGCTGGTGGCCAAAGCTGAGAGGACGTTACCAGTAGAAGGGAGTAGGGAGGGAGGACCGGAACACCACCAAAACCAAGATCAAACGAAGACACAAAAAGGCGGTGGATATGAATTGGGCATGTGCTCCGGAAAGATCCACAATCAATCACAAGAACAGCACTGCACTGAACCCCAGATGACAAAAGAAAGAGGGGAAGATCAAGAACGACACGGAGAAGTACGGTGGAGAATAAGGTGAAAGTCATGCAGCACTCTTGGGGACTAGTCTCGCCCAAGATAGGCAGAGGTGGAGAAGCATTGTTGCTGCCCTACACACCATTGGGTGTAACGGATGATGATGCTGATGACGAGTAACGCTGTCTGATCAGGATGTCTCTGATTGAGAATGTTTCCAAATGTCCCAGGATTCCTAAATCCCCTTGGTTGTCTCATCCAAACAATCCTACCCGTCTACCAGCAGTAAGAGGCCTCCACTTTTCTCAATCATTTTTTTAGGGGGTCTTTTACTATAAGTATTACTGTTACTAGTAATTCGATTATTTTTTTTTTTTTTGATGGGGAATGTTTTTATTACTATAAGTATTACCGTTATTATTAATTTGAAACTTTTGGAGGGAGGGGGTCTTTTACTATAAGTATTGCTGCTATTATAGATTGTAACCTTTGTGGGGGGTCTTTTACTATAAGTATTACTGATTCGATTTTTTATGGGGGCGGTGGTTCTTTTGCTATAAGTATTTCTGCTATTATTGATTCCAAATTTTTTAAGCAGGTTCTTCACTGTAAATACTAATATTATTATTGATTCGATCTTATTTTGAAAGGTTCTTTACTGTAAGTATTACTGTTATGATTGATTCGTTCATCATCGATGTTAATCTCAGATCGAGTTGGTCATTATCATCCTTAATTTCATTTGACGCCACAACATTTTCTTTTTCTTAAAAAATGAAATTTCGTTATCGATCAAAACGTCGTGAACAGAGAGCCGCACAAAACCCAGTTTCCTACAAAATATTTCACATTCATCATTGTTGTCACATGAATGTTCAAAAGTTTAGCGAGTAAGTAACAATGTGTGCATGCAACCATTTTTGACGCACAATACTGCATTTTTCTTCTTTTTTTTTTTTTTGCCCAAAGTTATCGTTGGTCTTCACGCGTTTGTGTCACAATAATTTCAATGTTTGTTTGTTTCTTATAAAGTACTTTCTATTTTTTAAACATATTTTAAAACCTTTCTTAACCTGTTATTATTTGAATTTTTTCAGTTTTTAACTTAGAAGTCTAAAGCCTGCGTCGGATAATTTACATGAATATGTGTATAAGCAATATATATATATATATATATATATATATATATATATATATATCAGTTAAAAACTGAAAAATATATATATATATATTAAACCTATATTGTTAAATATAACAGACAATCAGACAATGAATGTCTATTATGTTTAAGCATGAGCCCTTCTAAATACCGTATTTTGGCTTTAATTTCAGGTGAAAATAAAGACAAATATTGTCCTACATTTGGAAATTTTTTTATTAAGCTGGTTCTAAGCATCCACCATCAAACATGATATCTTGTGTTGACATAAAACGTTCTATGCGACGATAACAGTCAGTGAATAGCAGACGCAGGTCGTAAATTTGTAATGGTGGGTGTCTTTATGTTACGTCTCTGTAACCTCTCTGAAGATAGCTTATGTGAGCCAAAAGCTTAGAACCAGCATAATTGAAACATTTTAGAAAATTAACTGCTGACTCGATACACTATATGTGTGTGTGTGTGTGTGTGTGTGTGTGTGTGTGATGGTTACTAATGGAAGTACATTCCACACGCTGTCTGATTATTGGTTTAACACCAAAACTCCATAGCTATTGAGTTGCAGTATGCTATAATAATAATAATAATAATAATAATAATATATATATATATATATATATATATATATATATATATATATATAATGCTCCCATTACGATTGAGCACTCTAGAGAGGAGAATTTGAAAAAAAGTTACCACTTCGGCGATATTTGCCTAACTCTTCAGCAATGAATTGAGTTCTTTCTGTGATTGGCGTGTGTATACGCCGCTTATATATAACACGCTAAAATTTCCTTTCACCGATTTCTCGGAGAAAGAAGCATGTCAGAGGGAGAGGGAGAGAGAGAGAGAGGGTGCAAGTTAGTGAGATAGAAGATAACTATTGCTTTTACATTAAAATTCTTGGAAATTGTAGCTGTCGGCAAAGCAAATAAACAGAAGAGAATTCCACAGGCGGGAAATGCGAGTAAAAAGCGGATTGTAGAAGCCGTGAAAGTATTTGAAGAGACACAGGGAAGTCAGATTGCGCCTGTGTGAAAGTGACTGCATCTGAGCTGCCAAGTCGGGATTGATCACATTACAGATTCCCCATTGGATATTGTCAAATACCCCTAGGTGGATAGAGGAGCACCCGACCAGATATGGCAGCAGTATTCAATGCACTGACGGATGATAGATTTATATATATATTTTTTTTAATCATATCACCCCGAGCAATGCGGTAACGCCACTGATGTGCAGGGGGCTACATAGGAGTGAAAAGATTGGAAAGAGAAAGCCGGAAACCACATCCTAAACTGGAAACAAGGGATGAGCCTCTACACCTGTTTAATAGACGTGGGTGGAGTGTGAACCGGGCGATAGTTTAGTCTATCTACTCCAATTGAAAAAAAAAGTGAGAAGACTGGAAAAGAGAAAACCGGAAACCGCATCCCAAACAGGAAACAAGGGATGAGCCTCCTCACCCGTTCAACAGACGAGGGTGGAGTGTGAACCGGGCTATAGTTTAGTCTATCTACTCCAATTGAAAATAAAATGTGAGAAGATTGGAAAAGAGAAAACCGGAAACCGCATCCTAAACAGGAAACAAGGGATGAGCCTCTTTACCTGTTCAATAGATGTGGGTGGAGTGTGAACCGGGCGATAGTTTAGTCTATCTACTCCAATATATGTGCAGGATTGTTTCAGACGGGAAAAAAGCTTCAGTAAAGAAATCGGAATAAAATTAGCATTATTTTAAAAAATATATGTCAATATCTGTTGTTGACCTAGTAGATTAACTGTCACATGAAGCGAGAAAGCCTAGAAGTTTAGTAAGGTATTAAGAAACAGGACAATTTCGCGAGAAAGAAGGAAGAGAGTACTGGAGTGCTACGTGCTGTCCATCCTTCAATATGGCAGTGAATGTTGGACAATACCATCAAAGATGAAGGAAAAACCTGAAGCAACTGAAATGTGGTTCTACAGAAGGATGCTGCGAATATCATGGATTGAGCATGTAAGCAATGATGAGGTCTTGGAAATGATGGAAACAAAAAGGAAATTAATACTGAGCATCAGGAAGAGACAGTTAAAGTTCCTGGGACACGTAACAAAGAAGGAAGTTTTGAAGAATCTTAGACTGACAGGCCAGACAGAGGGAAAAAGAGACTGGGTAAAGCAACGGATAACATATTTGAAGGACCTAATCAGATGGATGACGTAACGAGGATTGCATGGTGTAACAGGAGAAGGTGTGCTCAGAGCCACCAGGAATAAGGAAGCTTGGAAGGCCATGATCGCCTACGTCCTGAAGGGACCGGGCACATAGAAGAAGAAGAAGAAGAAGAAGAAGAAGAAGAAGAAGAAGAAGAAGAAGAAGAAGAATATGGATTCATGTTTTCTAAAGTGTATTATTGCGAATGCAACAGTCAAGGGAAAAATCTTAACTCTCCTCGTCTGTTTCACGTTCTGCATATATTAACGGAACACACGTAAAGTCTACCTTTATATTTTATTCTTAAAAAAGGGTTCAAGAAAGCCACATTGTTCTCCTACCAAATACCAAAGTTAAATCAGGTTGAATCTGGTCAGTACCTACATGGATGAATACCAAGTGCTGTAAGCTTGGATAAGTGGGTGGTGTAATGAATAATAGTGTTGAATTTTAATAGGAATACCGAGTTTCAGTTCCCGTTGGGAGATGTATTAATCTACATCTTCTACCCGCCTTCAGCTAAGTGTCAATTTATAAAACCTGTATCACTAACTCATTATTTTTTTTAATTATCATAATTATGATATTTATTTATTTATAATCTAAAACATTGTCTGGCTTCAAATTATCTTTAACGGGTTGATAAACTGTGGAAAACGAATCAATCAAGTATTTTATATATTCTATAGTACTAAAGTTTTATAATTTATAGAAACTACAGTGGCTACGAAGTGAGGGATAAGTTTATATATTGATTGTAAATATAGAATTTACCCCCATTTTACATCCGAATTATAATTTACTTGTTTGTTAATTAACTTTTAATTACGTATGAATTCACTTCCCCTTCCCTTGCAATTAATTAGTAAGCCTTGTATAAATCAATATTATCTTTAAAAAATAAAATAAAATTCTGACAATCTAAAAATATTTTGTTTATAAATAACCTGCAAAGGCTTGATAAGCCATAGAAAACGAATCGCTCAGTCAATCAACTATGCTTCAAAAGTTTTCCTTAAACGTTACTCGGAATTTAATTTTCTCCTTATTTGTTCCAAACGTTCTGTGTAACCAGAAAGCTGTCACTCAGATCGACGAATAAAATTGTGCCCTTGTAAAACTTTACAAATCAGTGACGAAAAACTCGTGGAATGAGTTGGCATACTTATTTATCATTAAGCGATTCTACATTGCAGGTTGACCTTACGGAGAATTAGTTTATTCTACAAATTATCTCCCATTATAGTACAACGATTTTCCCATCCTAATACTCTTTCTGTCACCATCTCTCTTTTACTTTCTTCTTCGTTCCCTCTCTCCTCAAATTGTATGTTTCTTTTCACTACCCGTTTCCTGATCTATCGACAACTATTTAGCATTATACAGCCATTCGCACATTTTCCCGCCATTCGCACATTTTCCCGCCATTTGCACATTTTCCCGCCATCCGCACAATTCTCAGTAGCACAAATCCTTTCCATGCTAACACGATTAGCACTTTTACTCTGATTATGTGGAAAAGTTTTCTCACGCCTTTTCCAAAATGTTCTCCTCACTCATTCTCCTTCTGATTGATTTTACTTTCTTCTCTTCTTATCTCTTTTGCATCCATCTAATATCTCTCTCTGTTATTCTTCCTTCACATTTCCTTCTATTTAGGATCATCCTCTTTTTCCTTCTCTTTTTCTCTACAGATAGATAGATAGATAGATAGATAGATAGATAGATAGATAGATAGATGCAAACATACTGAATGAGATATAAACAGTCTGAGATAGATAGATAGATAGATAGATAGATAGATAGATAGATAGATAGATAGATAATGAAGGGACTGAGATAGATAGATAGATAGATAGATAGATAGATAGATAGATAGATAGATAGATAGATAGATAGATAGATAATGAAGGGACTGAGATAGATAGATAGATAGATAGATAGATAGATAGATAGATAGATAGATAGATAGATAGATAGATGCAAACATACTGAATGAGATATAAACAGTCTGAGATAGATAGATAGATAGATAGATAGATAGATAGAGAGATAGAGAGATAGATAGATAGATAGATAGATAGATAGATAGATAGATAGATAGATAGATAGATAGATAGATGCAAACGTACTGAATGAGATATAAACAGTCTGAGATAGATAGATAGATAGATAGATAGATAGATAGATAGATAGATAGATAGATAGATAGATGCAAACGTACTGAATGAGATATAAACAGTCTGAGATAGATAGATAGATTGATAGATAGATAGATAGATAGATAGATAGATAGATAGATAGATAGATAGATAGATAATGAATAGATAGATAATGAAAATATTCGCACAGAAAAAGAGAGAGATAAATGTACTTAGATAATGAACAGACTCACAAAAAGGAAAGAAAGATAGAAAGAAAGAAATGTACCTAGATAGATAGATAGATAGATAGATAGATAGATAGATAGATAGATAGATAGACTTTCTCCGACGACCATTTCATTCTATTTACAGAACTGTCCTACCGATCATTCTTTCTCCTCTGATGTAATCGTTGGCCGGGAGCTAGGTGCACTGTTCCACCAAAACGTGGACACCATGTCATTAGATGTAAATGTTATGTTTTCAATATTTTTTACTGAAGACTTCTGAGCTCTTCCGCTCCCTACTGTGTAATTAATATCTAATTAGATTGGCAAACATATTTGCCCGCTTCGAATAAGTGAGAATTTGATTCAGTTTAAACATGGATGCGATGCACTGGTTCACAGTTCTCATACATACATGCATATATACTTACTTGTAGAAAGACAATAGGACAGTTATGTATGTATGTATGTATGTATGTATGTATGTATGTATGTATGCATAGATAGATAGATAAATACATAGATCACATACTATATAATATACACATACATGTATATATAAATATATATGTGTGTGTGTGTAGATAGATAGATAGATAGATAGATAGATAGATAGATAGATAGATAGAGTGAAAATTGATAAATGGATAGATAGATAGATATTAACTGACTATAATATATACGTATATCTATATAAATATATATATGTGTGTGTGTGTGTGTGTGTGTGTGTGTGTGTGTGTGTGTGTGTGTGTGTGTCTGTGTGTGTGGAGAGAGAAAGAGAGAAAATTGATTGATTGATAGAAATGACTGATTCTATAGATAGATAGATAGATAGATATTATCAGACTCTCTCTCTCTCTCTTTCTCTTTCTCTCTCTCTCTCTCTTATATATATATAATGTGCAAACAGAAAGAAAGAGAAGATAGATAGATAGATAGATAGATAGATAGATAGATAGATAGATAGATAGATAGATAGATGTGGGTAGTTTATAATACATAATGACGAGTTGAGTGCTATGCAAATCTTTTAAAAGCCGAAAAAACTGCTACAATAATCGAAAGAGAAACAAACAAAAAAAAAATGGTGGAACGATATAAAATATAAAAACAAAATAAATGGGCGTCAGAAACAGAACAAAACTCCGAGAGCCATTTTCTTGGGAAAAAATATTGAAATTATTAAAACAAGAAAACATGAATGTATTAAGAAAAGAACGAAAACTGAGATGGAAATATTTCAATCTTTAAAAAAAAAAAAATAGACAGGTTTAGGGCCGCACTTGGTTGTTCGCCATAAATGCTCTTTGTTGTGTCTGTTTTGTTACACATTCTGACTCTTCCAGACTTTTAGAGCATTTTATGAGCATTTTATGCGCACTTTTCCAATAACGTGCACGCCGACAGTATGACATATTATGCTTCAACTTGCACTTACATGCATTCATCATATGATATCCACACACCCAACTGGCGAAATATGGACAATTATTATTAATGTATTTATTTAATAAGCATGCGTGGTCCAACATTTTCACGCTAAGACATTTCTTTACAGACTAATTCCTATTTTATAAATAAATTTGAAAACTCGTTTCTTCTTTCACTTGGAAGCTAAGTCTCATGCACGTTACCCAACGGAAAATTAAAGATTACATTTATTTACATTACACAACGTATTTCCATTCTGCAACTCCTTTTTCCACAAACAAACGTTTCTAGCCTCTCGCAATTCTATCGTTATTTCAAAACGCTTTTCGGCCTTTAGTCTGGGATCAAAGTGTTGTATCTGCCCTCGGACGGTTACACCACATTTCGTCTTTCAGTTATGTCTTTGTCTTCGAACAGAGTACAACTTGGCTATTTTAGAACCTAGCCCGGGTGGACATTGACAGGTATCCTAAATTAAACAATTTGTGTCACATTGTATTAGCGTGGTGCATCAAGAAAATATAAGGAGTTAACGTTTGTTATATTCTATTTCGGCCTCTTGGTAGGGGTGAAATTGTAGTATCTGTTAAATCCTTATGTTTGAAGGGAGGAGCACCTTGATGTGGAATAATGGTTAGCAAACTTTCTTGCTAGAACCAGTTACAATTGAGTAGTGAGACCGATCCTCACTTGGTGTCTCATACTTTCGGCCTTGTGCCACATCTGCGCTTAGAAAATCACCTTATTGTAAAAGGGAGAAGACGCTCAGTTCCGAGAATTCCAAGCCTGTGGCAGCACTTTCCTCAATGTGCTAAGAGAAGTGGGGCTGGCATAATATCGACACCAGCAGAACAGTAGTCGCGGAGACTGGACAATTATTGTGCTTGGCTCATTTGCATAACCATGTGTATTGGCACCCCAGATAAAGAATAACCTTGTGCTGCACACAGCCTAAGAGAGAAGATCAGATTTGGCTGGAAAGCATAGAACTTACGGCTATATCTATCTAGTTCAACTGTGAATTGATGAAATCTCGGCTCCAGTATAGTCAGTCAGTTAAGTGCCATACGTGAAACATGCTTGAGCGATCATGTCTTGAAAGAGACATGACTGACTGGGCAGAAGATTATCCGGCAGTAGGTTGCCATTGCTTTCTGCGGTAGACTGGTTGCCGACCAAGGCTATAGAACCCAATCTGTCCTGTTATTTAACCCATAACTGGAAGGAAGAGACGGATTAATACCTTTCCCAAGGGTATTTGCTCGTAAGTCAATGCAATGAATTCAACTGGATTTCGAACTCGGCTCCCCGATTTCTCGTTCCGAGCCGATATCCACTGCACCACAACGCACATCCAGTATAGTATCGCGCTTAAATCCATAAAGTCTAGTTAACATTCATCCGAACAATTACCATGAATGTATTTATAAAAAAGACAGAGTGGCAACCTTACGGTGGTGGATAAGGGACTGAAGCCGAGATATTAGACCAAGATTAATAATATTGCTGATTCTTTTTTCTGTGGTACCTTCTCGATATTTTGGCTTGAATGAAAGCGTAGAACCAGTTCTCTCCTTAATCGAGATGGTAGAAGGCACCCGATCACGGAGCTTCCAACCCTGGGGCAGGGTAGGTATAATATCCACGACAACTTGAACGTGGTTGGTCATGCGTACGTTCATTCCACATAAAAAGACCTTGTGTCACATCCTTAGTAGGGATCTATCTAATTATAACACTATTTATGCATGCGGAAAAATATAACACTATTTTAGCACGACGGAGCGAAAGAAATTATTATTAGTTGTATTATTAATTGTGCAGATTAATTGTTCCAATATGAGCAGAGAGAAAAATAAGCCTAATGGATAATAAAATGGTTATTCAGTTGCAATATGAACGCAGCTAATGAATTGTGAAAAATATGGCAAAATGAACGCAGCTAATGAATTGTGAAAAATATGGCAAAATGAAATATTGGAAACTAACTGAGTGAATTAAAAAGAAAACATTTGCAGGTGTAGGCAGCAGGTCAAACAAGGTCATCGCATCGGTCGGCCATTGTTTGACAAAGCAGAAACAAAAATACCATTGAAAGCCCTGAGCCTTACAGCTGATAAAAGTGGGAAGTAAGCGGTAGCGAAAACATTGTTTCGGGATTGTCACAAATCTTCGATGAAGCCAAAAAGGTTAAATCCTGAAATTCTCAAATTGGCCTGTGAACAGATTTTAAAACCTGAAAAATAATCAGTTGAATCAGAGAAAGAAGACGGAAAGAAATGATGTCACCAGAAGTATTGCTGCTTCATTGGTTAAGCCAAGGGAAGGAAGTAGCTCCGCCTAAGAATGCGATGGCGGGAGTGATTTGATTAGATAAAGATTAGATTTGCATGGACACCCCAAGAGAATTTGGGACAGGCATAAAAACAGTGCCCGGGGGGGGGGGGGCAGAGACAAGTTGTTGCGCTGAGCTTAGAAAGATTTGACGAATTACCGCCGCCGCTACCCACCACACACAAAGACCAATCTTCGGCAGTTTCCGTAAAGCTTCGGGGAAAAGCTTGAATAAGACATTTTGAATCGTCACAAACTTGAAAACTCCGATTGGAGTGAACAGACATTACCAACCAAAGGCTCGAATTAATGTTAAGAAGACAAACCCTACACTTAGACAAAACTTCCGCTCCGTCGTAGAGATAAGGGGTTGACGTTTGTTATATTCTATTTCTTTTTGTTTCTTTTTGTTTCTTTTTGTTTGTATATAAAGTATTTTTCCGCAATTTATTCAGGTTTGCATTATATACCTTTCTGGTTGTTGATATTCTTAGGGATGCTGGATCTTCAATGGACTTTTTCAAATTTTGGTTAGAACTTGATGATCATTTTTGCAATTTCAAAGGTTGTTTTAATTTTTGTCAGTTTTGAAGTTATGAAATATTTCCTTTTCTTCATTAAATCAAACTTTAATTCAAACAATTTATAGCTTCAATTTCGAAACTTGATTTTATCATGATACTTCTAAAAAATGGCAGAAACGAACTGACTTTCATCCCAAATGTGAAGAGCGGTGTTAAAATATTTTATTTATAGATTCAAATATGATGTAATTCGTAACGTCTTTGAATGATGATGTCCAGCTTAACTTTTTCGTAATAGCATCTAAATAAATTTACAACAAAATATCAGGTAATACATCTAAATTCAAATTTGCATTCAAAATATCAAGTAATACATACATTAAGACCTTGAATAAGTAATCACTGTTTTCAAACAAATGGCGTTCCAAGAACTGCGTGTGTGTATTTTCAGATGATAACGGATCTACAATCGCCTCTTTTTCAGATGATAACGGATCTACAATCGCCTCTTTTTCAGATGATAACGGATCTACAATCGCCTCTTTTTCAGATGATAACGGATCTATAATCGCCTCTTTTTCAGATGATAACGGATCTATAATCGCCTCTTTTTCAGATGATAACGGATCTACAATCGCCTCTTTTTCAGATGATAACGGATCTACAATCGCCTCTTTTTCAGATGATAACGGATCTACAATCGCCTCTTTTTCAGATGATAACGGATCTACAATCGCCTCTTTTTCAGATGATAACGGATCTACAATCGCCTCTTTTTCAGATGATAACGGATCTACAATCGCCTCTTTTTCAGATGATAACGGATCTATAATCGCCTCTTTTTCAGATGATAACGGATCTATAATCGCCTCTTTTTCAGATGATAACGAATCTATAATCGCCTCTTTTTCAGATGATAACGGATCTATAATCGCCTCTTTTTCAGATGATAACGGACCTCGCTGCCGTACTTGAAAGGGACCCCCAATCCGTAGTGACCTGGGGTAGGGAATGGTTGGTAAATTTCAATGCCTCCAAAACAAAGCTGTTATCAACTAATCACCACAGACAATCGCATCTACCTCCCATTAGCATGGGACAGGCTAGCCTCCCAGAGAGTAAAATACTACGCCTCCTTGGCCTTACACCTCAAATGGAATGACTATATTGAATCCATTGCCAAATCTGCTGCTATGAAAGTGGGCTCCCTGTGCAGGGCCCGGAAATTCTTCCCACCTGAATCTATTCTGCACATATACAAATCTACCATCCGCCCGTGTATTGAATATTGCTGCCATATCTGGTCGGGTGCCCCTGCTGCTCTCCTTGGGCTTCTTGACAAAATACAAAGGAGGATCTGTAACGTGGTTGATACTGACTTGGCAGACCGGCTGCAGCCGCTATCACACCGGCGTGATGTGGCTTCCCTGTGCCTCTTCTACAAGTACTTTCATGGCTTCTGCTCCGATGAGCTTAGATCACTGGTGTCGCCTAAGCACGAATTTGCACGAGATACTAGATTAGCAACTAGGTCCCACCCGTTTACAGTTAAACAAATAAGATGTAACCGTAAATTCTACTCCAACAGCTTCTTTTCTCGCGCTTCCCGCCTGTGGAACTCCCTACCACAAGTCTGCTTTCCCGACAGTTACAATCTCCAGGTGTTTAAATGTAGGGTCAATAGACACCTCCTATCACACTAACTCCCAACTATTCTCACAACACTCTCATCTACCCAACCCTCATTCTCGGTATCCTTACCCGCCTATCACCCACCCTCTGTCATTTCCTATATTTAATCAGCCTTTCTCCACTCTACGTGGCCCCCCTGCACAGTAGTGGCAGTGACATGCCTTGCTCGGGGTGAAACGCTTATATAAAAAAAAAAATCTATAATCGCCTCTTTTTCATATGATAACGGATCTACAATCGCCTCATTCATTAATCCACTAGCATGCTTGGCTTTTTTGCCTTTTATTAGATGAACAATAGTTAAAAAAGTTTTAAGATGCATTAGCATCTCGGAAAATTAAAGTTCAGGGATTTTTCAGGAGCTTTGTTTTTTCAGGAGCTTGAAATTGAGCGTATGTCATTTCACAGGAGCGTAAAAAAATTTTTCATGATGTTAAACATGTCAGATTTTGTGCCAAAGAAAGTGTATTTGCGGGGAATTTTACTGCACTACTTTATTCAAAATAAATCTGCGAGTGAAGCACACAGAATTTTGTTGAGACTTACGCTGACCACGCTCTGTCGATAACAACATGCAGAGATTAATTTAGAAGCTTCAAAAATAATGATTTTGATTTTAAATCGGCCTGGTTCGACGTGGTAAAGATACAACTAGTAAGATTTCAAGGTGCCTTCCTTGGGATCAAAATTCACAGCGTGGGCAAGGAAGAATACTGTCGTAATAGATGACTTGAAGACCAGCTACTGTGTCAAAGCCATCACGATGAGCGACCCGAGAGGGTCGTCACGTTACTAGCATTACTACCAACTATACATACTCGTTTGAAACATTACATCACATCAGCATCTTTCTACAAATCTATGCTCCATAAATCTAAATTATGTCTACTAACAGATATAAATAAATAACATAATAATACTTCCTTATATTATTCTATATACTTCATAAAATTATAATAATGTTCTCTATATGCACTTTATTCTATGTTAGATATTATATTAATATATTTTAATTCATAATAATCTGCATTATAATATTATTTCTGTACCATTTCTTTAATAATATATTTTATTACAAAGTAATGTCATAGATAATAGATATAAATTAGTAAATCCAATGCTAATTCTAACCTATATATATATATTAAGCTCTCACACCCTGATTGAGCACTCTTGAAGAATGGTAGACTTTAAAAAACAGTAGCTACTCTGGCATGTACGCATCGCTCATTCTGTAATGAATTAGATCACTGTGGCTATTGGGCGTGTATAATGATAATATACACGCTAAAAAGTCTGCCTTCCTCTACCGAGCGCCCATAGCCCAGAGTGAGGCCAATTCGGTCGGGTTTCAATCCTGGGTTAAAAGCAATAGGAGTCTAACCGTACTGATCTGCGATACAGCGAAACAGATCTGTCTGCGGATGACTATATATATATATATATATATATATATATATATATATATATATGAATGTATATGTATGTGTGTATATATGTATGTATCTATATTTTAACACTTCTGAATATTCTAAATATTTCAATAGTTTTTCTATATACCTATTTTTCTATACTCTATATACTGTTCTTTAAATTAATAATTATAATACGTACATATAAATTACAGTAGAAGTTTTCAATCGCTATATCTTTATTATATTCAATACTTAAATATATATATTATAATTTTCTTAATATTATTTATATGACTTAATTATAATATTGTAATATATGAAACACTGCATAAAAATTAGTAGTTTAATACATGTTATTTCAATGAAAGATTCCAACCACAAAAAATTATTACTTTCAAAATTTTAATTTTTTATATTTTTTATTTATTTCTAAAAAAATTGCTTGATACATATTTACATTATTTCGCTACAAATTTAAACGGAAATGTATTTCGTTTTGTTATGCACACACCAACGATACCGACTTATAAAAACACCCATTCATACATTTAACCACCCATGATTTTCTGATGCACATTTTAAACAATCGTCCATCGTTTTAATACTTTAGCGGGGGTATATTTTCTCATCTTCTTATTTATTCTTTTCTAGTAGTAGTCGGTTAACAGAATTTGGCCTTGTGGAAGATAGCCCACTATAATTCATAAAATGATTATAAATTCAAGAAAGGCAATGAGTGTATAAAATAACATTTATATATATATATACATAGCAATTATGTTATACAATTAAAACAATACTTGAAATAAAGGACCAACGGAAGTTAGAGAGTTCATGGCTAAATAATAAGCTGAAAGAGATAAAAGAATGTTCATGGAAGATATAAGGCTGAAAAGGTAAAAGGCTTAGTAGTGTGATTAATGTTCATTTTCAAGTTGCCGATTATCAGGTCAGTGAGTTAGTAAGTACTTTGAGGAATGTCCCTGAATCGGTCGATAAGTACTTTTGAGAACAGGGAGAAAGTAAGAGGTCAGAATATTAGCCGATCGACTTAAGTCAAGGGGATATCAATTACACTCATCTCTCGTTTTCCCGTCAGTTTAATGATGCTTTGTCTCCGCTTTTTATATCGGCATTTTGGATCAAAACGCAGCTAGTTTCGAATTTCATCCTTATATTTGATTTTGGGCTTCCCATTGGCTGGTAAATAAAATTCGCGAAGATTCGCGAATAGTAATTTGATATTTGATTAATTTTTATTTTTCATCCGGAACATCTGCGCGAATTCACTTGGGCAGAGGTGATTTTTATTCATTAGCTTTCTGGTCAGCATAGAGCCAACATCTGGTTTGCTCGCTTTTGCTCGGTCGGTATCACCACAATACACTTGACATGTATATTATTACGCAGACGTACACATAAACAGACAAAGGTTCCTATACATACAGTTACATTGAAAATAAAAATCTATTGCTTTATCACACGTGACACGTATCTTACTAATAGAATAACGTTCCAATCAACATTCCTGTTTACTGTCTTTTGTAATTTAAAAAAAATTAATTTCACTTCTTGTACGCAAATACCAAAAGAAGCTTAATAAAATGAAACATCTTAGATTAAAGACACTTTCCTGTTCTCTACTAATCTAAACTTATTTATAAATGGTACTTTGTGTGTGTGTGTGTGTGTGTGTGTGTGTGTGTGTGTGTGTGTGTGTGTGTGTGTGTGTGTGTGTGTGTCTGTGTGTGTGTATCCAAGACCTATAGACTCCGAAACGGCTTAACCGATTTTCTTGAAAGTTTACACAGTTGTACTATAAGCTACTGCGAGTGTTCTTAGCTAGGTTTTGTGTCGAGGTACCTCCGATAAATATCGAAAATCGATAATCGAAAAAATCGGGTTATAGTAGGAGTGGTCCAATTTTAATCAAATTTGATATACTCATAGACAAAGACATAGGAAACGATACTCAGAAGTTTCAAGGTTGCAGTTCTTACAATAGTGCAGAAAATCGATAATATATATAAAAGGCAAGATGTTTGTGTGTGTGTCTGTTTATTTGTCTGTATGTCCTTTATCCTTCAATTTTTATCCGATTCTCACCAAACTTCACACAAATATTCTTTAGGCTGAGTCTGAGCTCCAGGACCATGGATTAGTTTTAAAGCTTTCATTACACCCGAGCAACGCCGGGCTATACTGCTAGTTCTATCATAAGTTTGTCTCTACATATAAATTTACATCTAAACATGTAATATATATATATATATATATATATATATATATATAATTTTATGTCTAAATGCCATCTAATAAATCTAAATATAAGCTTTCATCTTAAGCTGTATAACAAATGCCTCCCTTTCCCCGTTTTTCTGTGTACTGAAAGTCATTCTCTGTTGTTTCAGTTTTTAAGAACTCTATCGAGCCGTCCGACCATTCCAACTATCGGTCTATCAGCCATCTACCACTTTTTGAAAAACTAGTAAAATCCCTAATCACTGCTGAATTAGTTCATCATCTTTCACTGCAGGGCCTTTTCTCAAACATGCAATATGTGTTTTGTTTCTCTATATTGAATCCATAGCAAAATCTACTGCTAAGAAGATTGGGTCACTATGTCGATCCAGGATGTTTTTTCCACCTGAATCCATCCTGCATATATACAAGTCAACCATCCGTCCGTGCATGGAGTACTGCTGCCATTTATGGTTAGGTGCCCCTGCCGTTCTCCTCAGTGTTCTTGACAAGCTCCAAAGGAGAGTCTGTAATGTGATAGGTACTGATCTGGCGACTCGACTGCAGCCTCTTCCCCATCGTCGAAATGTGACCTCCCTCTGTCTCTTCTATAAATACTTTCATGGCTTCTGCTCGGATGAGCTTAAGTCACTGATGCCTCCTCTACAGGAGTTTACCCGTGCAACCAGACTGGCAACTGGGTCCCACCCATTCACAGTCAGGTTAGCCAAATGCATACGACAATTCTACTCCTGCAGCTTCCTCTCTCGCACTTCCCGCCTGTGGAACTCACTCCCGTATTCTTGCTTTCCTGACGGCTACAACCTGCAGAAATTTAAATGCAAAGTCAATACTCATCTACTAACCACTGGCCTCTAGCTCTCTCCCCTCCCCTGTATAACCTTCCCTTTCTCTCCACCTATGTATCTGTCATCGCACCTGCTTTCTCGGCTTTCTATTGTTCCTTTCTAACTAGTTTGTACTCCTCACTCTTTTCTAATTAATCTTTTTACATTTATGTAACTCCCTGCACATCAGTGGCGTTTCCGCCTTGCTCGGGTGCAATGATTAAAAAAAAAAATCAAGTGCTGATGTATTGGCGATAATTGTGGAAACAGTCTATCATGCTCTAGATAAAAACAGTGAAGCTCGGGTTGTAGCATTGGACATCTCGAAAGCTTTTGACTTTTTTAAATAAATAATTTCATGGTAATAAATAAATAATTTCATGGTAATAAATAAATAATTTCATGGTAATTGTTCGGATGAGCTCTTTAGACTTTATGAATTTATTTGCAGTGGCTATAGGCGTTAGTTAGTTCAAGCAACTTGACCCAAAGAGTTGTGAGTTCAATACCAGGCGACAGCAGTGGTGAAACGAGTTGAGTTAAAGGGAGATAACTACGTGGTTATCTTGTCACTTAGTCAGGAATTAAATCCGGGATTTAAACTAAACTTGCACAAATCTCACATTCTTTAAGAAATGCGTTGTGGTGGAGTGGATATCGACTCGGAAAGACATCGAGTGAACAGAGTTCGAATTCCGCATGAATTCCTTGCATTTACTCACGCACAAATACCCTTGAGAAAGGTATTAATACGACTCATCCCACCAGTTATGGGTTAAATAATAGAACAGATTGGGTTCTATAGCCTTGGCTGGCAACCAGTCTACTGCAGAAAGCAATGGCAAGCTACTGCGTGATAACCTTCTGCCCAGTCAGTCATGTCTCTTTCGAGAGATGACCGCTTAAAGGGTGTATCACGTATGACATTTAACTGAGTGACTAGACTGGGGTCGAGATCTCATCAATTCACAATTGGCTTGTCTACATATAGCCATAAGATCCGTGCTAACAGTTTATTTTCTCGCACTTCTCGCTTTTAATTCCATACTTTTCAGCCAACTTTAATCTTTAGAATTTTAAATGCTGTCAATCGCTATCTACTGTTTTTCTGATTACACTTGTCTTATTCTTCTCAGCATTAATGTTTCAATTTCTGCTTCTTCTCTACCCTGTAACCTTTTGCTTTTTAGTAGCTTTATTGCCTCGCTTGGGCTGATCCGATGAAAAAAGTAATAATACTGAGAAATTGCCGAGATGCACTTCCTTTATATACCTTTGATCTTTTATGAGAAATATTTAGATCTAATCTTATCGCTCTCAATCTTCTTCTTCTTGTCCTTTCAGCCCGTAGGCGATCATGGCTTTCCACGTCTCTCTATCCCTGGTGGCTCTAAGCAAGCTTTGTCCTGTTACACCACGCAACCCCCATACTGTCATCCACCTACTCAGTCCGTTCAAATATGTTAACCGTTGCTTTCCCATGTCTCTTATATCCTCTACCTGGCCTGTTAGTATCAGGTTCTCCAAGCCCTCATTCCTGATCGTATGTTCCAGGAACTTTAGCTGTTTCTTCCTGATGCTCAGTATTAACCTCCTTTTCGTTTCCATCCTTTCCAAAATCTCATCATTGCTCACATGCTTGATCCATGCTATCCGCAGCATCCTTCTGTAGAACCACATTTCAGTTGCTTCAAGTTTTTCTTTCATCTTTGATGTTATTATCCAGCATGCACTGCCATATTAAAGAACTAACATCACATAGCAATCCAGTACACTCTTTGTTTCTAGTGAAATTATCCTGTCTCTTAATACTCTACTCAGCTTCTGCAACGCGTCCTACGCCATGCCAATTCACCTTCGGATCTCTGCTCCGCACTTTCCGACTTCTGTTAAAACACTTCCCAGGTATCTAAATTTTTGCACCTGCTTAATTTTAGTATCCTCTACCTGTATTTGGTAATTTGGGCTGATCTTTGTGTTGATGACCATGGATTCGGTTTTCTTGCAGTTTATTTGTAGTCTTTTTTGTCACTCTCTTCAGTTACCTTCTGTAAGAGGTCTTGTAGTTTCTTTTCCGTGTCTACTATCAGCACTGTATCATCTGTGTACCTTGATGACAAATCCTGGCATAACATCTAAGGTCCTCGGAAATCCCCACCACAATCATGTTCTTTAAACGGGCTGAAACAAGTTTACGACTAACTGACCGTTATTCAGTGCAATCTCCTCAAATGTGTAGACCTTATCGGGTGGCTTTATGTATAAAGTTTAGGTTGTTACTATTACAGCTAGTCTTTTTATTATGATAGTAGCAGTATAGCCCGGCGTTGCTCGGGTGTAATGAAAGCTTTAAAACTAATCCATGGTATTGGAGCTCAGACTCTTTGGACGTTGGCACAAAAGACTAAAAAGCAATAGTTGTTTCCAGTTAAAGCGAAACCGTAGACTGAAAGAAAAATGAATGGATGTAAGTCAAATTTTAATTTCCTGGTATCGATATCAAATAAGTTTTTTTCATCGTAAATTGAATTTTGAAGTCTAAGTAAGTCCTCTGAGTAAATGGTATTACGGCTGACACTAAGAACTACAATTATGCCTACTTAGAGCCAAACGCGAAGCAAAAACTAAAATAAAAGGGCTGAAAAAATACAGACATTCAGGCAGATAAACAGACACACACAAACATCCTGCCTTTATATATATATATATATATATATATATATATATATATATATATATATATATTATCGATTTTCTGCACTATTGTAAGAACTGCAACCTTGAAACTTCTGAATATCTTTTCTTATGTCTTTGTCTATGAGTGTATCAAATTTGATTAAAATCGGACCCGGTTTTTTCGATTATCGATTTTCGATATTTCTCGGGGGTACCTCGACACAAAACCTAGCTAAGAACACTCGCAAACGCTTATAGTACAACTGTGTAAATTTTCAAGAAAACCGGTTCAGCCTTTTCGGAGTCTATAGGTAACGGACACACATACACACACGCACAGATAAAATTCCATTTATAAATAAGTTTAGATAGATTAGATTTAGATCATTACTGAAGTATTATATCATAACATTGTTCTTTTAATCATTTCACCCCGAGCAAGGCAGAAATGCCACTGATGAGCGGGGAGCTACATAACTGTAAAAAGATTAATTAGAAAAGAGTGAGGAGTACAAACTAGTTAGAAAGGAGCAATAGAAAGCCGAGAATGCAGGTGTGATGACAAATAAATAGGTGGAGAGAAAAGGAAGGATATACGGGGGTGGGGAGATAGCTAGAGTACAGTTGTTAATAGATGAGTATTGACATTACATTTAAATTTCTGGAGGTTGTAGCCGTCAGGAAAGCAAGAATATGGGAGCGAGTTCCACAGGCGGGAAGTGCGAGAGAAGAAACTGCAGGAGTAGAATTGTCCCAGAATTATTATGATATCATGAGATATTATTATGATATAACATAATCCAGTTGTAAAAAATTAAACTAAAGCCAATAAAAATGGCCATCTGTTTGATACGATTATTTTTCACTTTTTTTATCTATTTTTTTTTTTTTTTTACCTTTTGCTGTTTGACACAATTTATCTTTTTGTTTCGTTGGTAACAAAAATCCAATAACCAAAAATATTGATTGCTTGTGCAGTCGCCTGGAAGAAATCTTGTTAGATCAAATTCTACGTTTTTTACTGAAAGATATAATATCGATCATTGATTTTTTTGTCTTCGGTTGCTTTTCGATTCGCAAAAAAGTGGCTTTTATCAGAACATAACTCTGCACACCTATATCATTTGTTAAGCATTATCCTTCCTATTGCGTTTATGACGATGTTGAGAACAAACTTTCTCTTCAAGCATGTCAATAAAGCCTAAGAAGTAAGGGGTTACTGAGTGTGAAAGATTATGAGTAAAGAAAGATAATTATTAAGTAGAGAGAATAATAAAAAACAGGAATTAAGAAAACAGAAGATAACGGTTGACATAGCATTCAAATTTTAGAAGATCAATATTGAAAGAAGGCAAATGGCTGAAAGAGTGTTCTACATGCGCGAAGTGCGAGTGAATTATGGTCACTCATTATAGTGAGCATTTAATGCATTTTGTGTGTCCTTAAAAAAAGATCCCTTTTGTGCTCGTATAATCTTTTCTTGAAATACTTTGAGGTTGCTCCGATGTATTACTTGTGTCACTTATAACAAATAAAAGTGCCGCACAGAGATCCGAAAGCGAATTGGCATGGCGAAGGATGCATTCCAGAAGCTGAGTAAAGTATTAAGACACAGGAAATTTTCACTAGGAACAAAGAAGATAATACTAAATTGCAATGTGATGTCAGTTCTTCAATATGGCAGAAAATGTTGGACAATATCAACAAAGATGAAGGAAAAACTTGAAGCAGCTGAAATTTGGTTCTACAGAAGGATACTGCGGATATCATGGACCGAGCATGTAAACAACGAGGAGGTGTTGGAAAGGATGGAAACGAAAAGGAAATTAATACTGAGCATCAGGAAATGACAGCTGAAGTTATTGGGACATGTGATGAGGAAGGAAGGCTTGGAGAATCGGATACTCACAGGTCAGATAGAGGGAAAGAGAAAGATAGGAAAGCAGCGGATAAGATATTTGAAGGGCCTGTGCAGGTGGATGACAAAACGGGGGTTGCAAGATGTTACGGGAGAAAGCGTACAATTATACGAAAACTTAAGAAACCGCACAAAAGTTAACTCTTCCACAAAAATATTTTTTACTCTGAATTAAAAAATAAGATTAAACAAATTCTCAGTAGTAATGAATTTCCTAATTATGCCGTTGATGAACATATTCGACGAACCATTAGAAATATTGATATAAATTAAAAAGAATATAATACTTCCTCAAATAACCCTAGATATATCCTTTTATACTGTAATCAAAAGCATTCTAATTATAAACAAGACAAAAATTTCTTAAAAACTTGTAAGTACTAACATATCTCCCGTAGAGCCCAGTAACAAAATAAAACTAATGATACACTATACAACATGTAATACAACCAACTTAATCATTCGCAATCAACTCCTCTCCGCCAACTAGCTTTTTGCAAAAAACCAACATTGTATACCAATTTCAATGTTCTTTGGGAGATTACATCGTTGACAAACATACATATGTTGATCAGACGACAACAACGCTATCAAGAAAACTTACCTCACATATGTCCGATTGATCGTCGATTGCACAGCATTTAAATGAACATTCTTGTATACATTCACGATCTAGGGAAATATTAATTGGAGAATGCATGAATTCTTCACAGTGCAATTAACAAACATCAATTTAAGTCAAACTTAATAAAGATCAGCTTCATCTTTTAAAAAATTAAAACTGATACTCAACAAAATTAATTATGAGTATAGAAACAATTTTCATTCCCTGCATTCACTTACGCGCAAATACTCTTGGGAAAGGCATTAATCCGTCTCTTCCCTTCAGTTATGGGTTAAATAACAGGACAGATTGGGTACTATAGCCTTGGCTGTCAGCCAGTCTACCTCAGAAAGTAATGGCAACCTACCGCGGTATAATTTTCTGCTCTATCAGTCATGTCGCTTTCGAGACATGTTCACCCAAGCGTGCATCACATATGGCACTTCACTGACTGACTGATAGAAACAATGTTTTTAAATGTCTATAAAATGTCTTAAATATTTTTAGAGTATATAAGTTGTAACAGTTGTGAGAAAAATATGTAAATTCTAATTTTTTAGAAGTTAAAACATTATAACATTAATTAACTTCCCTTGTAGCATACAATTTTGAAATCGGCATCGCGTTCTTATGTGTATGCTCAAAACTCGTAATGATTAAACCACAAACTAATCATAACTATATCAATTATGTCTTAACAAACAATCCCCTGATGATGATCGTGGTTAAGATTGAATGTACTTGGGAAAATAAAACTAATAAAATACCTAGAGCGCGTTTCTTGCTCTTTTTAATCATCATACCAGGAAACTCATTCATGACTACGAGAAGACTAAAATAAAATAAACAGACGTATTGTGGCTAAATTATTTAATCAAACCTGCTATATATATATATAGAGAGAGAGAGGTATGCATATCAATAAATATACATATTGTTAAACAAGCGCGTACACGCACACATATATAAATATTTTTCTGGTATTAATAGAACAGTGGTCAATGTAATATAACAGAGCTATTAAGTATATATTAGTAAATATACTATCTTATGCACCTGATGATTGTCTAGTGCATGAAACTCCGAGTCGTACAATAGACGCAGGGTAATATGCATATTTAACAATATATATATATATATATATATATATATATATATATATATATATATATATATATAGTAAGATTAAAAACTTAAAATATGCAAAGACACGTGTGTATGTGCGTGTGCAAGTATTCATTTTATCGGCCAAATAACTTTTTGTCAGCTCAGTGATAAATGAGAAGAAAAACAATCTCTTCCTTAATATCACAGTACAAAACCAAAGTTTTTAAAAAATGCAACATCAACTGTCCACTTCCTTGTTTTCCAGACAGAGATATGCCCCGTTTTATTTGACATTTTTTTTCAATATTATTTTTGCTTTTTTTATGAATTCAACCTTTATGCTACAATTTTCAGACAAACAGGAAGAGCAGTTTTTTCCCCTTACTCACTGGAGCGTTTATTGTGATCTCCTCTAAAAGAAAATCAATGCGCTCACCTCTGATCTATTTTACAAGCAAGCGACTAACAAGTCTATGAAGATATTTGAATTGGAAGATTATTTCGAGAAGATTTACAGCAAATTTATTTTCTTCCTTTTCTACAAGAAAATACGGTCCTTAAAAATCGAAAATGTTATCGTCTTCCACGCTTTGAGAAGAAGCTGGAGAAAGGCGAAGCTAGTGACAATATTATTATTTCCTGTTTTTTGTTTGTTTGTTTTTTTTGTTTTTTTGGGGGGTTTTTTTTGTGTGTGTGTGTTTTTTTTTATTCCGGTTTGTCGAAGGCGTTTTGTGGCCACAAATCTTTCACGCCTCGTCGCGTCACTTATTTCTTAGATTTCCTTCAAGTTCCATCGTCACGTTAGCAGGTGGGTCAAACTGGACAATGGCGCTCGCATTATGCTGATGTTGTTTGCCTGGATGATCTTTATGTGATCAGCCTACACACTTCATTTTTTGTTTTATTCATGATTATAGAAATAAAAAAAACGTCAATTTATTTATATTGCTGACAAGAATAATGTATTAGTTTAAGACAAATCTTAACTTCGCACCTGAGCTCTTAATTCAGTTATAATTATTTTTCTTCGGGGGAGGGGGATATTTTTCAGTTTGTTTTTTAAATATTTTTAGGCCATAAATCAGTAACATTTACATTAAATTAAATAAGACAAATCATGATTTTAAATGAAGTGACATTGAGTTTCAGAAAATCTCTAGCCAACGTCTCACCACAGAATATTTTATCATTTAAGATAAGAGCCTTACGAAATTATTCACTTGAACGCTTACTTGCTGTTTCCTGTTTGTTTCTATGCCAATCTGGTACCTAGAACGGTGACCGCTCCGGAATCCCAGGTGTTGTAAGCTTGGATGTGCGGATGATGTAAGGAATTACGGCTCGGAATAAGAAACGGAAGAACTGAGTTTGAATTCCAGTCGGGTTCGTTATATTCACTTTCGTACAAATACACTTGGAAAAAGCATGAATACACCACTTCCCCTCCAAGCCATAGTAAGGAGATGTATTCACAGAATCATAACTATCTTCAAAAATTCTTACAAACCAAGAAAAAGTTTTTGGCTTTAAATAACCTACTGGAGTTAATTTATGAATTACTCTATTCTGCACATATACAAATCTACCATCCGCCCGTGTATTGAATATTGCTGCCATATCTGCACCTGCTGCTCTCCTTGGGCTTCTTGACAAAATACAAAGGAGGATCTGTAACGTGGTTGATACTGACTTGGCAGACCGGCTGCAACCACTCTCTCACCGGCGTGATGTGGCTTCCCTGTGCCTTTTCTACAAGTACTTTCATGGCTTCTGCTCCGATGAACTTAGAGCACTGGTGCCGCCTAAGCACGAATTTACACGAGATACTAGATTAGCAACTAGGTCCCACCCGTTTACAGTTAAACAGATAAGATGTAACCGTAAATTCTACTCCAACAGCTTCTTTTCTCATGCTTCCCGCCTCTGGAACTCCCTTCCACAAGTCTGCTTTCCCGACAGCTACAATCTCCAGGTGTTTAAATGTAGGGTCAATAGACACCTCCTATCACCCTAACTCCCAATTATTCTCAGAACACTCTCATCTACCGAACCCTCATTCTCGGTATCCTTACCCGCCTATCACCCACCCTCTGACATTTCCTATATTTAATCACCCTTTCTCCACTCTATGTAGCCCCCTGCGCAGTAGTGGCAGTGACGTGCCTTGCTCGGGGTGAAACGCTTATAAAAAAAAAATTACACAGTATTGCCGTTTAATTATTACTCATTGTTTCCGTTTAACTACTACCCAGTGTTTTCGTTTAATTATTTTTCAGTATCACCGGGTCCTGGGCATAACGGTAAACTGCATCCGGCAGCCAGTCCTCTGATTGGGGGGTTGTGAGGAGCATGGAACCACCTCTTAATTGCTGTTGTTCTCAGATCCACCCTTACACGGAGTGGTAGCACCTGCTAGGGTCCCAGCTATGGGCAAATAGTTAACTCCGAAACTTGGGTCAAAACACTATGAAAGTAGGAAAATACACTTTTATGGAAATATATACATAAAAATAGACTTTTATAGGACAAATATACATTTTTGAAAAAAAAAATATTACCAGCAATACATTTTTGAAGAAAAAATGATCATAACACATTTTTGAAGGAAAAAGATTCTCCGTAAAACTTTTTTGAATACAAAACTAGAAGACATTTTCGGTTTTTTAAAATAAAAAAAATAAAACAAAAACCTTTTCATTAAAATCTGACTAAATAAACCTCACTATAACTGAATATTTAAAAAATACCTTAAAACCCTACTTTTTTGGCATTAAACAACCCACAGAGGTTGATATACCGTCAAACAAAATTCAAATTCAAATTCAAATTCAGTGTCACCATTGAATTGTTACTCATTGTTTCGGTTTTATTATTAATAAGTTTTTTTTTTTTTGCTTTTTTGTTATTACTAAATGCTTCCGTTTAACAATTAACCAGTGTTTTCGTTTAATTATTCCTCCAGTGTCACCATTTAATTAATATTCCTCCAGTGTCACCATTTAATTAATATTCCTCCAGTGTCACCATTTAATTAATATTCCTCCAGTGTCTCGTTTAATTATTACTCATTGTTTCCGTTTTATTATTACCAAGTATTTTATTGAATTATTACTCAATGTTTTCGTTCAATACTAAATATTTCCATTTAATTACTACAAGGGGTTTCCGTTTAATTATTACTCAGTTTCACCATTGAAATATTAGTCCATGATTCATTTAATTATTATACTGTGTGTCCGTTTCATATTACTCAGTGTTTCCATTGAATTATTACCCAGCATTTCCACTGAATTATGTGGATCCTTTCTGTAGCTTTGAACTAGATTCATCTAAACCAAACTGCCAGTGAGTGACTCGCAAGTTAATCGTTGTTACATTATTCCGATTAATTTTTACTCGGTGCCCTAAGCTGTATACGACAGCTATATACAATCGTTTCCTTAGATCAATGATTAAAAATGACTTTGAGCGAGTGAAGTGAAATGATTTTGCCGAGGAAGATCACATTTTGAACATTGCGCACCGGTGCTATAGAAACACAAACAAAAAAAAAAACACGTATCAAATAACAGAAACCGCATCACTTGAAGAATATCAACAGCAGCAGCAACAACTAGGTTATATCTAAACTTATTAATAAAAGGAACTTTGTCTGTGTGTGTGTGTGTGTGTGTGCGTGTGTGTGTGTGTGTGTGTGTGTGTGTGTGTCCGTTACCTATAGACACCGAAACGGCTGAACCGATTTTCTTGAAAATTTACAGTTGTACTATAAGCGTCTGCGAGTGTTCTTAGCTAGGTTTTGTGTCGAGGTACCCCCGATAAATATCGAAAATCGATAATCGAAAAAATCGGGTTAATGAAGGAGTGATCCGATTTTAATCAAATTTGATACACTCATAGACAAAGACATAAGAAACGAGATTCAGAAGTTTCAAGGTTGCAGTTTTTACAATAGTGCAGAAAATCGATAATATATATATATATATATATATATATATATATATATATATATATAAGGCAAGATGTTTGTGTGTGTGTGCCTGTTTATCTGCCTGCATGTCTGTATTTTTTCAGCCCTTTTATTTTAGTTTTTGCTTCGGGTTTGGTTCTAAGTAGGTATAATTGTAGTTCTTAGTCACAGCCATGATACCATTTACTCAGAGGATTTATTTAGCCTTCAAAATTAAGTTTACGACGAAAAAAACTTATTTGATATCGATACCAGGAAATCAAAATTTGACTTTTATCCATTCATTTTCTTTCAGTCTACGGTTTCGCTTTAACTGGAAACAACTATTGCTTTTTAGTTTTTCGTGCCAACGTCCAAAGAATCTAAGCTCCAGGACCATGGATTAGTTTTAAAGCTTTCATTACACCCGAGCAACGCAGGGCTATACTGGTAGTAGTGCATATACCTCAAAGAGAAAATAATAACATTATGAAGCTATCGATAGTTCACTCTACTTTAAGCATAAGGTTAGGCAGGAAACGCCCATAAATACTTGAAAGAGTGAGAACAGCTACTGGAATTGGGAAACCTATTTTCCTAGATTTGTTTTAAGAGAAAGATTTTCAACCGAATGTAGTACTGACTGCTAGGTCAATTAATGTATAATGTTTCCTTGTAGGGAAACGGCTAATATTACTACTTACGGAATTGTACTCGATTTCACTTAGCGAGTCAATATCACTCTTATCTTAAAAGTTATTATATAGTCATCTGCTGACACATCTGTTTCGCTGTATCACAGCTCATCAGTACGGTTAGACATTCGATTGCTTTTAACCCACGATTGAAACCCGACCGAATTGGCGTCAGTTGGCAAGTCTACCTCTGAGCTATGGGCGCTCGGTAGAAGGAGGCAGACTTTTAGCGTATCATATATCATACGCCAGTGGCCAGAGTGCTTTAATTCCTTACTGAATGAGCGATGCGTAGATGCTAGAGTAGCTACTGTTTTTTAAAGTCTACCATTCCTCCAGAATGCTCAATCAGGGTGTGAGAGCGTAAATAGTCGTCTGCAGACAGATGTTTCGCTGTAGCACAGCTCATCAGTACAGTTAGACATTCGATTGCTTTTAACGATCTTTATATATATATATATACATAAAGATCGTTGTATATATATATATATATATATATATATATATATATATATATATATATACAACGATCTTTATTAAGAGAGAGGATTTTTTTCTAGACCTGCAACAGTTGGGCTACGCGCCAGACATGTATGATTTTGTGAACCGTGGTTAAATATCTATCACTGTGGTGAGTTTGGTTTTCAATATTAACATATTTCGTATCTAGAGACTGCTCCTCGTGCAATCTTTTCACAAATTATTATCTTAGTCGTGAATTTGATCCTCACTGTGTGATCTTTTTGGCCTCATGTCAGTGAAGAGTGGCAAGTTTACACTAACCGTGAGGCACCTAACACAAAAGAAAATTTCGGAAATCCCAAAATAAATAAGTTCATTCCATCTGGTTATTATGTAGAACCCAGTTAAAAATTGTATAAAAACAATTGATTTAAGTAGTATGACTAAGATTTTAATTCTTTGAAAAAAATAAGATCACACGAATATCAAATTTAGTTTTTCACATTATTGACCAATCAGCGAGGTTGCTTTGGTCGCAGCTGGGAAGCTTAGAAAAAGCAGACGACCCCCCCCCCAAAAAAAAATGAAGCCTCACATTCAGGAAAATGATTAACAATTTTTTACCTTCTAAACATCAATATTAAAAATTAGAAAATATATTAATTAACGAATAAAACATTTGTACCTAATACATTTCCAACTTCTCTTTAACTTTATGTGACCTGATTTTTCTTATAAATAGCGTAACTTAAATTAATAAACTAGGTTTCAGTATACTTTGACAGGGATGTGAATAATACTTATTTCTCAATTTTCGATTTCTCAAGAAAAAAACCTCATTGACTGTTAAAGTTCCTTTTATAAAATTATTACTACCTTTAAAAATACTTTCAGAAACTAGTTTCCACAGTTTATATTTTCGAAAACAGAAAGCGACACCTAAATAAAAATCACAATATATTTTCAGGCTTGTCATTGACTGGATTTGTGCTGATATTTAGCTGATTGCCAGACGGCCTACCTGCGGATACAACGCCTCCTCGTGGGTGTTAACAAAAGACATACAGTAGAGAAGGTTGGGTAATCCCATAATATTTCTAAATTTCTTTTAAAAATCTTTTGTCACTTTACGAATTTATTCTTCTAAAAACATACACACACACACACACACACTCACACACACACACATATATATATATATATATATATATATATATATATATATATAGATAGATAGATAGATAGATAGATAGATAGATAATCATTATTTACAAAATTATTACCATAATTAATATAACTTAATAAAAATAATTAATTCTATTTACATTACACTTCCTGAATAACTTTGATAAATACACGTTACAATAAGTTAAAGATTATATTCCTACAAGAAAATGTTCCATCACATTTTGCAAAATTACCTTTTACCCATCTTGCTAAATGAGTTTTCAAATAGCACTTCTCCGCCAATTATTTTGGTAAAAACGTTTAATTTTCAGACGAATTTTTTTTATTGTTTTGAATATAGTAAATAAGAAACTGAAGTATCTTGAAGTATCTTGAAGTACCCAAGCCGTGGCTAGCACCTCTCCCAGATATACGAGATGACAAGTAGACTCATTTCAAGCTCCGAAGCTCATAAAAAAAATCATGATCTGCATATAAACACGTCTGGGTTTTGAACGTTACGTTTTGAACGTGTTTATTCTGTAGGGGCTTCGATGATGTTTATCAAATCGGCCTTGTGTCAAACACAATTTAAAATACCAAATATCGGGTTGGATGTTGGGATGTGGAAGAATAAAATATTTTATTCTGTATGTAAAATTTTATTAACTAAACAGAATAACACATTTGTAAGAAGAAAATTTTCAAAGAAAAAAATATACAGAGTTAAATGTTCTAGACAAATAGTAGTAAGGAATTAAATGAATCTAGAACTTATAATTGATAGTAGCAGGATGTGTGTATGTAGAAAGTTTAAAAGGTTACTAATAAAGTCTGTGTTCTTTTCCTTTTTTTATGACCGGCGAGAGAGTGAAAAGGAAGGTGAAGCAATAAAGGAAATTGTACTTATCGGACTTCAGTTTTTAGGAGTCAGTTGAAATATCTTGTTATTGTGGTTGTTTTTGTTTTGTTTTGTTTTTTTTTTGACCGCGAGAATGTTGAGGATGGAAAAAATGAGGTAAAAAAAATTAGTATGAGTAAAGACGGAAAACGAATGTCTAACGCGACCTTACGTCCTGGTAAGACTTGAAGTTTTCTTTGTTACATTTTAGCGTGTCATCTCTCTCTGCTCCCATCTGACAGTCTTTTGCAGGTCAAGAGAGTTGAATAAGAAATTAAATCTAGTCACGTGGTTGGATCGAAGCGCAAACCCATTTTCTAGGTGTTAAGAAAATTTTGACAGGGGTCATAGTTCAACTTGTTATTTCCCATTCAATCAGAATCAAGAATCTTAATTTTCACACCGACTTGTGAATTTTGCCTTGGTCTGGGTTTTTCAGTCATTCGGATCCATGCAATTTTACTTTTTGCTTTTTAGTTAATTGTTGGATGATATAAGACTTGTATCCTTTAATGTGCGTTGTGATGCAGTGGATATCGACTCGGAACGACAAATCAGGGTGCCGAGTTCGAATTCCAGTTGAATTCCTTGCATTCACTTACGCACAAATACCCTTGGGAAAGGTATTAATGCGTTTCTTCTCTCCAGTTATGGGTTAAATAATAGGACAGATTTGTTTCTATAGTCTTGGCTGGCAATCAGTCGACTGCAGAAAGCAATGGCAACCTACTGCGGGATAATCTTCTTCCCAGTCAGTCATATCTGTTTCGAGACATGATCGCCCAAAAGCGTGTATCACGTATGGCACTTAACTAACTGATTGATTCTATAATTCGTCCGTGTCCGAAAAAGACACTTTTGGTAAAAATGTATATACACGTCTACGACGGGGGAAGGGGTTAATGCAGTGGAATTTAGCAAATCCAAATTAGAAAACTTATGTTTCTTCATTAAAAGAACCATATGATAATCTAAATCAGTACTGAAGTAAAGAAGATCTTTGAGAAATCACAGAAAACTGCTGCAAGTAATAACACCAGAAAGGTTATCGCAATTGATGACTGAAATATTAATTAAGGCGGCTTACGGCCTATCACGTTGAATACACCATTTCTCGCTCGATCACCTAAGTTAAGCAACGTTGAGCCTGGTTAGTACTTACATGGGTGACCGCTTGGGAATACCAGATGCTGTAAGCGTATGGTGCAGTGGGTATCGGCTCGGAAAGAGAAATCGTGGAGCCAAGTTCTAATTCCAGTTGAATATCCTGCATTCACTTAAGCACTGGTACCCTTGAGAAAGATATTAATCCATCCCTTTCCTCCAGTTATGGGTTAAATAACGAGGGTAGGACTTGGGGACCCTGCTCTTAAAAACAAATCCCAATTTAATCTGATACTCGAAAAGAGAAATGTAAAAATAAAATAACCTTACCCAAAATCATTGGTTATGACCTTAAATGCTCCCATAAGGATTAATAGGTCGTTAAACCTCGAAACAAAACAAAAGAAAATTAATTAAGGCTATGGAATGTCAAAGGACCATATTAAAATGTAAAATGATTTATTCAGATATTTAGTTCAATATATGTATAGCAGTACTGACCAGTTTGCTTGAGAAGGATATTTTAATCTGTCGGAGAGATATATATATTTATGTGTTAGGTTGTAATGGAGATATTATAGTTTTCATATGAGGTATTTTTAAATAGGAGATACTGTATTGAAATGATAAATATTTATGTTTCAGGTTGTAGTGGAGACATCAGTTTTTTCATAAAGAAAAGATTATAGCGATAGTTTTTTTATCAGTTTTTAGCGGCGTTGGTCATATTTTGAAGAAGCATGTTTTCTTGTGTTGGAGTGGAGATATATATTTATCTGATAGGTTGTAGCGGAGAACTTATTGTGGCCATATTGAAAGAGTTTGCACTGTTTCCATTTCTACTGATTCAAAGAACGCCACCTAACGGCCGTTTGGAAAAATTCCTGGAAAAAAGGTGGGGTACTGTTTAGATTTACTTAATATGACTCAATATCAAATGGGGCTTACGATCCTATCACGTTGAAACACCGGTTAGCAATGACAAAATCTTAGAGAGAGACATAGAAACAAAAAGAGCACTTATAATTAACCCCAGAAACAGACAGATGAAATTTCTATAGCACATGAAGTGAGAAGAAAATTTGATACTCAAGGAATAAATGAAAACAAAAAGACCAGAAAAAAGCAATGCACAACCTACCTGGCGAACTCATCGAATGGATGACGCAACACAGCAAACAAAAAGACAAAATTTATTAAGAGTTACAAAAGATTAAAAAATTGTTGAGAGCCATGATCACACACGTTCTGAAGAGAGACACAGTACATCAAATGAGAAGAACAGAGAATCTAATTATCAACGCCTAATGATATATACTCCATTAATAGAGGATCTGTGTATTAACTCCCAATGATTAACCGTGTACGAGTATCAATGTGAGATCTCCCAATGATCTGCAATGTACTAGTAATAACATGGGATCTGGGGATTAATGCCCAACGATTAACAGTGTACGAGTATTAAAGTGGGATCGGGGGATTAACTCCCAATGATCTACTGTGTACGAATATGGGATATTAATACAATGTATATCACTGAGCGTCAATACTGAGTTGATCCATCCTTATTTTCAAACTTGCGAAAATGTTGATCTGTATATATAATCATTTAGCCTAATCTTAAGAGATGATTGAAACATATAGAATTTTATTTTTTTCGTCGGCTTTCTTTTTTATATGGGTGGAAATGTGTTGCACCATAAAATTATATAATAGTTTTTTCCTTTTTTTTAAAACTTACTCTTCAACATCATTTGGATTGCTGCTTATCCTCTCGTTTAGAATAAAAAATGCATTTTAGCAAGCAATGATCAGGTAAGTAGAGGTGTATGGACATCTGTTAGTTTAAATGCATGCTTGCTCAAAAACGTCATTTTCGTGAAATGATGCAATGGGAGAACAGTTACACAGCATTATCTGGAGAAAGTACTGGCCACATGACAGCAAATACAGTAATTAGATGCTAAATTTGAAATCAGTTTTTTTTCTGGCCGAGTGGCTTGAACGTTCGCTATCATGGTCGATTTGTCAGGAAGGTTGTTATCGGTCTAGGGAAGGCGTCTGTCATCTTTGAAAAGTGTCTGAAAACCATATCACCGGTTGACCAAAGAGACTATAGACTCCGAAACGGCGAAACTATAAGCGTCTGTGAGTGGTCTTAGCTAGGTTTTGTGTCGAGGTACCTTGATAAATATCGAAAATCGATAATCAAAAAATCGAGTTATATAAAGAGTGGTCCGATTTTAATCAAATTTGATACACTTATAGATAAAGACATAAGAAACGATATTTAGAAGTTTTAAGGTTGCAGTTCTTACAATAGTGCAGAAAATCGATAATATATATATATATATATATATATATATATATATATATATATATATATATAAGGCAAGATGTTTGTGTGTGTGTCTGTTTATCTGCCTGCATGTCTGTATTTTTTCAGCCGAATGTTGTGATAGCACGAAGTAACAAATCATCGTGACCGAGAATTTAAGCGTCCAGGCTATGTTCAGACTGTTGTTCACGCTCTCTCCCAGAAACTGTAACTAAGATGTGTTCAGCATAGTTGCAGTATAAGCCACAGGTGGGCTCTGTGGGTATTGAACAAGCACAAGTATGCCCGAGCAGACATCTACAATGGGGATTAGCTAGTTTTTTTTTGTTTTTTTTTTTATAAGCGTTTCACCCCGAGCAAGGCATGTCACTGCCACTACTGTGCAGGGGGCTACGTAGAGTGGAGAAAGGCTGATTAAATATAGGAAATAACAGAGGGTGGGTGATAGGCAGGTGAGGATACCGAGAATGAGGGTTGGGTAGATGAGAGTGTTGTGAGAATAGTTGGGGGTTAGTGTGATAGGAGGTGTCTATTGACCCTACATTTAAACACCTGGAGATTGTAACTGTCGGGAAAGCAGACTTGTGGAAGGGAGTTCCACAGGCGGGAAGCGCGAGAAAAGAAGCTGTTGGAGTAGAATTTACGGTTACATCTTATTTGTTTAGTTGCCGTAGTAGAGAGCCATCCTTGGATACAAGTGGCCAGCCATACATTCACTATTAGTTATTTAATAAAAGAAAATAATATTTAAAAATATATATAGAAAAAAAAGTTGTACCAGAACAAAATTAAAAAACAAGACACAATTACGGTTAAAAATGAAAACGTTTAAAAATAAAATGAACGAAAAAAAAAAAAAATCAGCAACAATTTAAAAGAACAACATAATTAAAAAAGTACCATTGAACGGATCAACACCTACGTACATAGATCAAGGATTATCAACCGGGAGGCAATTATTCTCTCTCAGTAGCGTATCTATCTTTGTACAGAGTGCGACTTAGTTGTGGTTCTGTGTGCGGACAGAAAGACACAGCTGGGTGAAATAAATAAGGCGAGGTGCCTCGTCCTAGGCAACAGCTGCCTGAGGTAGCACTCCTCCCTTGTATTAGAGAGAAGGATCGGTAGTCATATCGATTAAAACTGGGCAAATTTTTTGTTCCTTGTCTGAATGTACGCGCTAGGGTCCCCTCATTAAACCCGACCTTGTGTCATATCCCTTCTCGACGGGAGACCAGGGTAAATAACTATGCCTAAGTACATAAACCAAGGGTTCTTCTCCAAGAGGAAATTTCAAGGTTTCAGTGGAAAAGGAGAATATTTTTTCCTTTTTCTTGCTTTTTATTTACAGAATTTTGTTTATCGAATTACAATACCCTGTCATTTTATTAAAGGTTTCATTTTTTGAAGTATGCGTCAGTTTACTTAATAATTAGTTATGAATTAAAACAAACCACTGGACATGTATTACTGTTTAAAATCCATTAAATTTTTTTATTCCTATTAAGTTTATCACCCCCTCCACCCCAACCTATAAAATAATCCATATATATGTATAAATATTGAAAAGTTTGGCTTGCTTTTTACGGCATAGCAAACTAAATATAAAATTATTTTCAATAATACATGTATATTATTTGGAATGTACCTTATGAGTTGGACAATCTTCAAAAATGCAGAATAACATTCTGATATATGGCGAAAATGGTTGACAACCATTGTTATAGATATTAGCTATTTACTAGCAGTTAGCCAGCTAATAGCTAATGCCTATTAATTACCAACATGATAGCTATCTACATACTAGCTAATAACTAGTTAGCTAGTTGCTAGATATTAGCTACCCATTACCAGCTACCTAATATCTATCTATCTATCTATCTATCTATCTATCTATCTATCTATCTATCTATCTATATGCCTACTATCCAGCTTCCTAGCACTGACTAGCTTCCTTCTAGGTATCGAGCTCCGTAATAACTAATTCTAATAATTCAGACCTTTGTAGTTAACCCTCTAAGGCCATTCGTATCATATTTGATACAGTATTTCCCTATAAGGAAACATTTGGTATTTCCCTATAAGGAAACATTTGGTATTCATTGACTGAGCAGTCAGTACTGCTTTCATTTGAAATTTATAAAATATTTCTCTTAAAAAATTTTTCAGGAAAATATTTCTTTCAAGGCTTGTTTTCATACTGTATCAAATATGATACGAATGGCCCTAGAGGGTTAAGTACCACTATGCCACGTTCTAAAGATCGAATCATTATCATTCCTATTAGGTTCCATTGCATGTTTTCCTCTATATTTACATAAGCTATATACGACAAAAAATGTTGAGTATTGGCGCCATACTGGGCTGGATCTGCTCAAGCCTTTCATCCCCTTGACAGTATTTAAAGCCGTGTATGCGGATTTATAGGCGATTGATTATTTATTTTTCAATCTATATTCCCTGAAACACAGACGTAGCATCGCAAGTCTCTAGCTATTTTATTGCTATTTCCATGGCAAATGTTTCGGCTACCTACATAGTGTCACTATTCCTAACCTTCACAGCTAAGACCCGCCAAGCTATGTTGTTGACTACACCGGAATCATCATCTTCTCTCAATATTCTCTTTCGTAGCGGTGGCGGAAATGGATGTGAATCAAAAAGAGCATGACGAGGCCATTCACGTGAATTTGAGTGTGCTGGACAACGCGACGACGAAGCACATATACTTGGCTAGAAGCTCTTCCCTCGCGGCTTAAAGGAGATTGAGACAGGCGAAATCTGGCAAGCATGGTTGCATCGAGCTGTCGAATGCTTGGTCTGTCATGGTTCGCCTTAGTTACGCCATCCCGACTGACGCTACCTTCTTCCGCCGGTTTAGCCATTGGCATCATGTGTTTTTGCCTATTTCGCTATTGAGGTCTTCGAGAGGTTAGTCGCGTTCAGCCTGGTCCATCATCTACGACGTTACCGGAATGGTTGGCCCTTACAGGAATTAGAACACCAGACGGCTTCGCTCATAAGATCACTGACATGAGTAAGTCCTCTACCATGAACGACCACAGATATTTTACACTAGATGTCGGTGTAAACAGTTCGTTATCAGATGTACCACTTTGATTTATTATTACTTTAATGGCAATGATAAAAACAAATCAATAAACAAGAAAAGGATAAAACTAATAAAATATACACAGGAATTAATCAACCGAATTCATTTCCTACATCTAAACATATTTATAAATGGAACTTTGTCTGTGTGTGTATGTGCGTGTGTGTCTGTGTGTCTGTGTGTGTGTGTGTGTGTCCGTTACCTACAGACTCTGAAACAGCTGAACTGATTTTCTTGAAAATCTACACAGTTGTACTATAAGCATCTGCGAGTGTACTTAGCTAGGCTTTGTGTCGAGGTACCCTCGATGAATATCGAAAATAGATAATCGAAAAAATCGGGTTATAGAAGGAGTGGTCCGATTTTAATCAAATTTGATTACACTCATAGACAAAGACATAAGAAACGATATTCAGAAGTTTCAAGGTTGCAGTTCTTACAAGAGTGCATAAAAATCGATAATATATACATATAAAAGGCAAGATGTCTGTGTGTGTGTCTGTTTATTTGCTTGTATGTCTGTATTTTTTCAGCCCTTTTATTTTAGTTTTTGCTTCGGGTTTGGTTCTAAGTAGGTATATTTTTAGTTCTTAGTCTCAGCCATGATACCATTTACTCAGAGGACTTATTTAGCCTTCAAAATTAAGTTTACGACAAAAAAAAATATTTGATATCGATACCAGGAAATCAAAATTTGACTTACATCCATCCATTTTTCTTTCAGTCTAAGATTTTGCTTTAACTGGAAACAACTATTGCTTTTTAGTCTTTCGTGCCAACGTCCAAAGAGTCTGAGCTCCAGGACCATGGATTAGATTTAAAGCTTTCATCACACCCGAGCAACGCCGGGCTATACTGCTAGTATTTCATAACTATAAAAGAAATCTAATTCGGATAACCTCTTCCCAAGAACAGTTGCTTCTTGCAACGAACGTACGCTTCCCTGATCATCACAATCGTAACCTCTTCAAGTCTTGGATCAATTATTACTTATCCTACATATCCTCATAAACTGCACATACTACCACCTGTTATATCCATACAAACTCAGTCACTAAAACTCTACTTTAAGCGTTTCTTTGGCGTTTTTCCTTAGTGAATAATTAGAAAAAAAGAAGAACGAAGCTACCAAGCTGCCTAGTATCTTGCTTCCAAAAACCAAGATATCTTATAGGTATCGAGCTACTTATTAGCTACTTTTCAGCTATCTAAATTAGATAGATATTATTAGACACCTAGTTGTGCAATGTTCAGTACGTAGACCATTTACGATTGTGAATCCAATCTTCCTTTAGTGACCGCTTTATAGGGCTTTGATAGATAGATAGATAGATAGATAGATAGATAGATAGATAGATAGAAATAACAAACTGAAGATAGATAGATAGATAGATAGATAGATAGATAGATAGATAGATAGATAAATAACAAACTGAAGGAGATAGATAGATAGATAGATAGATAGATAGATAGATAGAAATAACAAACTGAAGATAGATAGATAGATAGATAGATAGATAGATAGATAGATAGATAGAAATAACAAACTGAAGATAGATAGATAGATAGATAGATAGATAGATAGATAGATAGATAGAAATAACAAACTGAAGAGAGATAGATAGATAGATAGATAGATAGATAGATAGAAATAACAAACTGAAGATAGATAGATAGATAGATAGATAGATAGATAGATAGATAGATGAAAGATAGATAGATAGATAGATAGATAGATAGATAGATAGAAATAACAAACTGAAGATAGATAGATAGATAGATAGATAGATAGATAGATAGATAGAAATAACAAACTGAAGAGAGATAGATAGATAGATAGATAGATAGATAGATAGATAGATAGATAGAAATAACAAACTGAAGATAGATAGATAGATAGATAGATAGATAGATAGATAGATAGATAGATAGAAATAACAAACTGAAAGATAGATAGATAGATAGATAGATAGATAGATAGATAGATAGATAGATAGATAGATAGATAGATAGATAGATAGATAGATAGATAGATAGATAGATAGATAGATAGATAGATAGATAGAAATAACAAACTGAAGATAGATAGATAGATAGATAGATAGATAGATAGATAGATAGATAGATGACAAACTGAAGATAGATAGATAGATAGATAGATAGAAAGATAGATAGATAGATAGATAGATAGATAGATAGATAGATAGATAGATAGATAGATAGATAGAAATAACAAAATGAAGATAGATAGATAGATAGAAATAACAAACTGAAGATAGATAGATAGAGAGATAGATAGATAGATAGATAGATAGATAACTAACTTCCAGTTCACACGCCCTGTTCAAACTCCCCCAAGTTTTGAGTAGCGCTACCTATATCTTAAAATAAATGTATATATCGCTGTGTTGATTTCTGTTTCCTACAACATTATTTTATCTATCTATCTATCTATCTATCTATCTATCTATCTATCTATCTATCTATCTATCTATCTATCTATTCTTTTCGTTTGCCATGTTACTTTTGAATCTCCTATTCAGACGCAGTTCAAGCGAAAGCTCCGTTGCCATGGTGATTGTGTCAGTTATTGATCTGCGCTGATGTTGTTGCAAACCCGCTTTGGCAGTCGACCGAATAACAAAAATGGTTGCTGTTCAACGTCCCGACTGGCGAACAATTTATGGGTTCCACAACACCGAAGTGATCAGCAACTGAGCTGATTGGTGAAGTAGGACTACGATATAAAAAAAAAGGGAGTTGCAATCCGTAGAATAGGGGCGGGCGGAGGCGACTAGGAACAATTTTCTATTCGACTACATTGCACTTTCAATTCTATTTGCTTTCGCTTCTTTTTTTTATTTTATTTAATTATTGGTTTTGATTTTTGGGGAGGGGAGTTTTTTTTAATTTTTTGTCTGTCTTGTAAAATTTGTTTTCTTTTATTTTGACTTTTTAATCGTTTTCAATCTTTCAACATTTTGTACTCGTTGTTGTCATTTGTTTGTTAAACGTTGTCTTTATTTTTATCATTTTTGTTCGGCTTCCCTTTTTCTGATTTTTTTATCTTATATAATTTTGTTTTGTTTTCGTTTTATTAATTTCTTTTTTCTTTTTTTTTTCTTTTCTGTTCTTTTTTTGTTTTTCTCTCAAATTCAGCGCTTTGCTTTTTGCTTCTACTTTTGGCTTCGTTCGAAAAGGAATTGCCATTTTATCATAAATTCTATCGATTGTTAGTTCTTTGTTTTTCCTTCTTTCTTTTGTGGCGTACGAAGACAAAAATCTCGTGCGAATTTCATTTTATTACACTTGATTTGTCTTCAACAATCCTTCGTTCGTTTCTATCGATTCGACATACTATCCATTCCAATTTCTTCTTCTTCTGCTTCTTCTTCTTCTTCTTCTTCTTTAGTTCATTCCTTTTTTCTTCCGTTTCCCGCGTACTTCTTACTTTCCCTCCAGATACTTTCATTCTATTCTTGCATACTGCATACATTACTCGAAGACATTCATAACTTTATTACATATTAAAAAATCCTACACTTCTTTTTTAATTTATTTATTTATCTTATCTCTCTCCCTCTCACTCTCTTCCAATTCTCTTTCATTCACTCTTCCCTCTTTTTTATAGTCTTACCGCTTATTGCAGTATTTATGCTAATTACGAAAATTTCGTTGTTTCAGGAAGATTTTTTTTTTTGTCAGAAGTCTTTAAGATTTTAGACTTTTAATAACGTCGTCTAATATTAAAATTTCTCGGTCTGATGATAAACTACATTTAGTAGCATGTCCTCTGTTATCGCTCTTTCCAATATTGATGGGATTTTGCATCCTAACATTTTTTTTTTTGAAGTATCAATTAAGTAGTGGAACCACTTCTTAATTGCTACTTGAAATAAAAAATAACACGTTAAGAAGTAAACCCCCATCAATACTGGAAAGAGACACAACAGCTACTGAACTTAAGAAACCCATTTTCCCGAAAAATTATTTTAAAAAAAGATTTTAGGAATTTGAATAGGTACACGGTTAATGAATGACAAATGTTTTTTATAATCAGTCAGTTAAGTGCCATACGCGATACACGCTTGGGCGATCAGGTCTCAAAAGAGACATGACTGACTGGGCAGAAGATTATTCCGCAGTAGGTTGCCATTACTTTCTGTAGTAGACTGGTTGCCAGCCATGGCTATAGAACCTACTGTGTCCTGTTATTTGACCCATAACTGGAGGGAAAAGGCGGATTAATACATTTTCTAAGGTTATTTGCGCGTAAGTGAATGCAAGAAATTCAACTGAAATTCGAACTCGACTCCCCGATTTATCCTTTCGAACCGATATCCACTGCGCCACAACGCACATATTACTAATCCTAGGTATGACGATAAACTGCATCCGGCAGAAAGGTCTCTGAATTGGAGATTAGCGCTTTTAAGGAGGAGTCTTAATTGCTATTTTTCCCAGGTCCAGACTGACTCGGGACGGTATCACATGTTAGGGTCTCAGCTATGAGCAAATAGTTAACTCCAAACAAAAACAAACACTACACTATGAAAGTATAAAAATGCATTTTTATAGCAAAAGTACCAGTAATACAAAGTTGTATAAAAAAATTACCAATACATATTTATAGCAAAATTACCAACAATGCAACTTTAAATTAGCAATATCTAAACTTATTTATAAATGGAACTTTATCTGTGTGTGTGTGTGTCTGTGTATGTGTGTGTGTGCGTGCGCCCGTTCTCTATAGACTCCGAAACGGCGAAACTATAAGCGTCTGTGAGTGGTCTTAGCTAGGTTTTGTGTCGAGTTTTAAAGCTTTCATTACACCCGAGCAATGCGGGCTATACTGCTAGTATTTTATAGTAGAATTACCAATTGAATTATTAGAAACTAACATAAACACGTGTCTTCTCAATTATAATAGTGAATGTCCCCAATGATATAAAATAGCTGTTATAAAAAAACTTAATTCAACGCACACATATGATATCTTCTTTTCTTTATTCTATAAAAAATTACACATTAAACTGATATTTGTTTCCTAACTTTGTCATTGATCAACAAATTAAAATGTATCTCAATAAACTTAATAATACATTTAACTATATTGATGATATTAATAATAATAGTGTACATCAAAATAAACTTAACATTATTAATTTATATTATTGTAACCACATACATAATAATTACAAACATGATGAAACAACAACCAAAAACATAATACGTAAAAATTTTAGACCAATAAATAATAATAATCAAATAAAACTCATTATATAAAAAAATCAAAACAATTGACCTCATAGTCTCTAGTAACCCTACAACTACACAACTAAATCCTCTCCAGAAAACCAATGTAGCCTATCAATTTATATACCTGTTACTAGTAATGAACCCACTACATATATTGGTTTTACTACAACCACGCTCTCCACCTTTCTGATCATAGTTAAATTAAACAACATTTCTTAGAAAGACATAGTCATGTAGGTAATATTAGACAAATTTTAGTCGATAACACAATAATACTCTCACAAACACACAGTAAAAAGAACCTCCAGATACTGGAGCCATCTACATTAAATCAAAGCAACCCACACTTAATAAAATCACATTTCAATCTGGTCACAACACATTACATTGCATTTTGACATATGGTTCTGTTTACATTTTGCTCTCTCACGAGGTTTGAAGTTATAGAACCGCATTACAAATTTACGAACTGCGTCTGGTATTCGGTGACTCTTATCGTCGCATAGCAATGTTTTATGTCAACAGAAGATAATATCATCCTTGATGGGGGATGTCTTTATGTTAGCGTTCTTGTAACCTCTTTGAAGATGGCTCATGTGAGCCGAAAGCTTAGAACCAGCACAATAAAAAATATGCAAATGTTGGACAATTTTTGTCTTTATTTACACCTGAAATTAAAGCCAAAATACGATGTTTAGAACGGCTCATAATTAAACATAATAGACATATATGTTCAAAAATCTGCTGCCTCGATACAATATATATATATATGTGTGTGTGTGTGTGTGTGTGTGTGTGTGTGTGTGTGTGTGTGTGTGTGCATTTCCCTCCTGTCACACTTAACACTTAGGGTACGGTGGATTACTTTTTTTTTCTTACATCTTAATGTAAGATACTCAAAAGTAGGTACATCAATATATATTTTAGACTGTATATCGATATAATTATCAGGTCGAGGTAAAAGTTTTTGCCGGTTTGTAAAAGGGGTATTTTAAATCATTGTAATTTATTTTATGCATATTGTTATTACTTAAACATATCATCATGATTAATTTATTACTTTTTCTTTCAGATGATTAAAGCACCATTCCTATTTTTCTGCAATATTTTCACCCATGTTCTCCAAAGAACCAGCGAGAACGTGTTTCTTGTTGTGAATCTTTGCTTTCACGACACCTTCGGACACCTTTTTTGGTTTAGGATTGTCACAGGTGCCATCTTACCCCATCCTGCATATTCTCCTAACCTAGCTCCCTCAGATTATCGCTTATTTTGAGAATTACCAAACCATTTAGAGTTAGATTCATATTTCATATCCAAACCTAAAAAACTTTACAAGCGAGGCATTTATGAGCTCGAATCAAGTTATAGAGAGCAGAGGTCATTATTGTTATTAATAAAGACTTTCAAAAACACACAGTTTTTCATTTTCAAGATGAAATTTTAAACCGGCAAAACCTTTTGCACCGACCTGATATTTTACCGTCATTTTATAAGTCACCTGCCCACTCGTTCCCTTTTCTCTTCGCTCTTCTTTTATATAACCTTTTTCACTCTCCTCTTAAGTATCCCCCTGCGCACCAGTGGCAGTACTGTCTTGCTTGGATAAAATGATTTAAAAAAAAAAGCGTTCGACGAAGTCTCCAAACAGATTTCTTACGGATTTGAATTCAATGATTTCCTTCTTTTCAATTGGTTGACAATCAAGGCTGTAGAGACCTATTTAGCTCATAATTGAAGTTAATAGAAAGATGAACGAATAACTGTCACAAATGTATTAGTGCGAAAGTGAATACAATGTGCTCGGCAAAAACTTAAACATTGCAGTCCGATTTTTCTTCATCTCATTTTATCTCATTCTCGACACACACATTTCTCTTTGGTATGACGATAAACTACATCCGGCAGCAAGTGTGCAGCTCGAGATATTGTAGGTTTTGATGAGCATAGGACCACCTCTTAATTGTTGTTGTTGTTCTCAGGTCTACCCTGATCTAGAGTTGAAGACCTTGTTAAGGTCCCATCTATGTGCAAATAGTCACCTCCTCAAACAGAAATATGAGAGAAATATGAGAGAAATATAATGAGATAGTCGTGAGGCAGTCTAGAGACAATCAAGACGAAGTGTAACTATACAGTTCGGACATACACTTTCTATTTTGCTGAATACTAACACTTTACTTTGCATATATGTTCTTGATATTCTAATACACTGTTTGAACCTACGTTCTTGTTGCCGTGTCTTTCTTTCTGGCCCAAAAAGGCCACAACAACTTGGTGACGAAGATTTTGCCACAACAGAAATCTACCTCTCACGCTTCGACAAATATTTTTGCACAAGTCTCCTTGTGTATTAATTTCTTAAAATGCATATGTAATTTTTCAAATCACCAACAATTCTTGGTTTTCAACTATAAACTTTCTTCTTGATTATTCCTCCAAAGACAAAATCCATTGCGGTCAAGTCTGGTGGAGATGCTGGCCAATCAATTGGACCTCATCTACCAATACATTTCTCATGAAACGTTACAAGATACTCACAGACTGCTCTCGAATAATATAATAGGAGGAACACCACCACCGATACACAAACATATTCCACCCGTTGTCCACCTCCTTTTATACCACCCAGTATATACACGCACACGCAAATACACAAACTACCCTGTATATACACGCAAATACGCACGCGCGCATGTGCGTCTGTGTGTGCGTGTGTGTGCGTGCGTGTGTGTGTTTGTATTTATAGACTATACGAATATTTATCAACACTATGTTTAAACACCAATTTTATCAGTAAGAAAAATAATGTTAAAAACTCTGTCTTCCAGTGCTTTTTCGACATAACGACAAAAATATATTTCTATCAATTTCTTGTACTCATATCAAAACAAGTATTTTTGTGGGGGCGGGTGTACTAATGCATTTTTGACGGGGGTTGGGGGCAGTAATGTGTTTTCAAAATCCAATTTTATTTATTTTCATATTTATTTTCATTTACCGACATTGTTGTGTTTACTCAGTCTGGATATACACATTATGATGTATATCAGTACATCTCTTGCCTAAGTAAGTTTATTCTCGCTTTTTTGTCATCTCTTCCTTAATTGCACAAATATAATTTTACATTTTAATTTTATGTATATGCATTGTTTGTTTTCGATTTTGTCGACTGTACAGTATAGTCGGGTCAGTTGGGCACCGTCTGTGAGAAACAAATATTGCACCATGATGAAATTCACTCCTCCAGAAATTTGGAAACGTCATGAAATACTGCTCGGCATTCGCACTGGAAGCTCCAACACGAACATATCAAAGTTTTTGGGTGTCAATCTCAGGACAGTGCAGATGATTCGGGTAACGCTGGTTGATATATCCAGTCAACATCATAGTGTTTGGAGTGATCACTATTGTTGGCGATATTATCCCTGCATTCATCTTACCACAGGGCCCCAGACTCAATAACGGAGGCCTACATCACGTGCCTTGAAGAGAAGGTACTGCCTTAAGTCGAGAGAATGGCTATTGGAAGACACTATATATGGCAACAAGACTCTACGCCATGCCACACAAGCAGGAGAGGCTAATCATGACAGTCAGACATCTCTTGTATATGACCACCTAACTCTCCAGACTGCAATCCCTTTATTATTATTTGTTACTAGCAGTATAGCCCGGCGTTGCTCGGGTGTAATGAAAACTTTAAAACTAATCCATGGTCCTGGAGCTCAGACTCTTTGGACGTTGGCACAAAAGACTAAAAAGCAATAGTTGTTTCCAGTTAAAGCAAAACCGTAGACTGAAAGAAAAATGAATGGATGTAAGTCAGATTTTGATTTCCTGGTATCGATATCAAATAAGTGTTTTTCGTCGTAAACTGAATTTTGAAGACTAAATAAGTCCTCTGAGTAAATGGTATCATGGCTGAGACTAAGAACTATAATTATACCTACTTAGAGCCAAACACGAAGCAAAAACTAAAATAAAAGGGCTGAAACAATACAGACATACAGGCAGATAAACAGACACACACACACAAACATCTTGCCTTTTATGTATATATATATATATATATATATATATATATTATCGATTTTCTGCATTATTGTAAGAACTGCAACCTTGAAACTTCTGAATATCGTTTCTTATGTCTTTGTCTATGAGTGTATCAAATTTGATTAAAATCGGACCACTCCTTCTATAACCCGATTTTTTCGATTATCTATTGTCGATATTTATCGGAGGTACCTCGACACAAAACCTAGCTAAGAACACTCGCAGACGCTTATAGATCAACTGTGTAAATTTTCAAGAAAATCGGTTCGGCCGTTTCGGAGTCTATAGGTAACGGGCACACACACACACACAGACAAATTTCCATTTATAAATAATTTTAGATTAGTTTACTTACTATTTTCCGTGTTTTCTTGCATCGCGAGACACGTTGGAGAAATGTACAGTGGCTCGAATTAAAGAATCGGAGAGATGTCGTCGAATTCCACTCGTCTTCGTCACGTTCACTTACGGAAAAATACCGCAGACAAGAATAAGTAGGTAGATAGCGAGACTGTTTGAGCTCTGTAGATTTCAGTAGCAACCTGTCTAGGAAAAGAACAACTCTGTGCATCAACCTTCACCTATGTGTTAAAATAGCTTCACTAACCTGCAATTTCCCAAATATAGTGGATACGGCTGAAATCAGCCAGGGAGTGAGAAGAATCTAGATTTGATCCTGTCTCTACTTTGTATCCAACATGTCATATGAGTGTTAAAATCTCCAGCACTTTTTTTCTCCTATTATTAGCCTCCGAAATATCACACATCGTTTTCTCATCGCAAATTTCCGTGTAGTTCGTACTTACTTTAATAATTCTTTGTTGCTCACATGGTTGATATGTGGTTCTATCCGTCGATAGAACCACATATCAACCGCTTCATCTGTTCGGAAATTGTCCAGAATTCATTTGTCAGATAGAAGATCAGATATTACATATCAGTTCAGCAACTGATTTAATAACAAATTTTGCAGATCTCTTTTCTATTTTACTTAGAGAAGACATCTTTGATTATTCAAACGCGCCTTCGAATTTCTGTTTCACATTTTCCGTAGTTTCTTATGAAACTACCCAGATGATTAAACTCCTTTCTTGTTTGAGTTCAGCGTTTTCAGTTCATAGCTTACAAGTGGCGTTTGCTCTTTTTTATGACAACCATCCATTCTGTCAGTCCTTTTTATTTTCTTGTATTTCCTTTGTGGTGATACCGAATAAAAGCGATGGACCGGATGTTAGCGCTTTCACGACCAAAAAGCAAATGACCAAAAGTCGTCTGTGTTCCAGTTGCAAACTAAACATTCATTAAATATTAAATTTCCAGTTCACCAGCCTACGCGAATTTTATTTATCAGCCAATGGGAAGCCCAGAATCAAATACAAGTGTGAAATCCCATTTGATCTGCTGTGATCCATGAAGAAGATATAAAAAGCGGATACAGACAGTCCCCGACAGGAAGACCGACTCGAGGAGAAGAGAGTAATTAGTAGCTCCCTTGACCGAAAGTCAAATGGCTTACTACGCTCGTCTCCCTTACCTCTTTCCTTCTTCCCTGCTTCAGAAACTACTTATTTACCTAAGGAGCGACTACATCAAAGACATTCCTTACTTACACGCTCCCAAATTCCTAAGCACTAATTCTCTTTCAGCATTTTATTGCCATGAACATTTTAACATCCGTTCTACCTATACTTCAAGTACACTTCAATTGCGAAAACATTAATTGCAAAAGCATTAATTGATATGTGTATATATAAAATGTTATTTCTCAACTCAATTTGCTTCTCTTGCTTTATAATCATTTTATGATTATAAATATTATTATTGGGCTATCTACAACAAGGCCAAATTCCGTTAATTTTCAACAATATACGACTACTCTTCACTAGAACGGAGCAGAAATCATAGAAGTATTTGTAGAAGGGACAAAGGGAAGCCACATTACGTCGGTGAGAAAGTGACTGGAGTTGACCTACCAGATCGGGACCAATTACATAATTATACTTAGTACGGATAGGGTAATATGTGTGCTTGGGTTCCATACGCGGCTAGAACAAGATGATCAATTATTCATAGCGAAACGTCTCCCTTCATAACAAAGAATTAAATACATCCTCAGCTGATGAAAATGGGTTTCGTACGACAATGTTCAACGCAAAAAGCAGTGGATTAAATAGGTTAAGTCTCCTCAATCTACCCCAAAAGTTGAGCTTCATAGAAGAAGGATAATATTGTGCGTACGGTGGGCGGATCGTCGGTGTATTGTTCATTTAGAATTGTTAAAATGCAATGAAAAGAAATGGCTTGTAGGTTTTACGACCTCCAAAACAAAACAAAACTGCAATCCTTTCATCAAAATAGAGAACAATTTTTGCTCTTTATCTGCATGGCTGATGCTAACCTTAACTAGGGTAATTCGTTGCACCTTGTTGGTATCACGTTTTCTACCCACACGAAGTGGAGCGATTATACTGAATGAATGACTGAGTTTGCTACTAAGAAGTTTGTATTCTCGTCAGAATCCAACTTGTTGTTTATGCATTTATCGTTCATCCGTCCATTGAATATTACTGTAATATCTAGTCTAGTTATTCGGCATATATATCGAGATTATTGACAAAATCAAAATATGGATATGTAATGTAATAACTTTATAAAAATGTAGCGATTATCGGCGCGTAAAGTGGGATTGGCGTGTTGAGTTTAAATTCCAGCCGAAACCGTTGCATTAATTTTCGCCCGAATACAACCAGAAATTTATAAACCCATATATTCTTCCAGACCTAACTACCTTGCAGGCCAGACTTGGCTCCCTAGCCTTGATTCGCAACCAGACTAGGAGAAGAAGAATTATGAATTCAAAACTATGCCGGCGTAAATATCTTTACTATCTCTCATTGTATTTCACAGATATTGAAGTAAAGGAAGACGTGGAGGGTCACGACTGAATATTTACATATTTCACCAGCCATTAAATATTACTCTTTCAGACTTACCACCGTTTCGCAAAATAATCACCACACCGAACTAAAATGCTGAGATTATGGCACCATAATCCATCGGTATTCTACAGTATTAATAGATATAATGATCTAGAATCTAGCCTCATTTGTACGCTGTAAAGTTATCGCAAAGTAAGGTACAATGATCTGTTTGAACTGCTAGGAAAACTTGATCTTTTTGGAAAGGATGTTAGAAGACCCCAGAACATATACTGGGTGCAAAACGCCTGCATTCGGGTAGAAAATAAATAGAGTAGCCGTACAAAAAAAAAAAAAAAAAAAGGCGGGGTATTAAAACTAGGATGTGTCCTCTCTACAGATATATTCAGCCTCTTCAGTGAGGCTATTCTAATTGAACTGGAGACTCTAACTAATTAATACTGAGCATCAGGAAGAGACAGCTGAGGTTCTTGAGACATGTAATGAAGAAGAAAGGCTTGGAGAATTTGATACTCAAAGGTCATATAGAGGGAAAAAGAAAGCAGCGGATAACATATTTGAAGGACCTGAGCAGGTGGATGGCAGTGCGGGGTTCGAGTGGGGTAACAGGAGAAAGTGTGATAAGTGCCACAAAGGATAGGGAGACGTGGAAAGCCATGATCGCCTACGTCCTGAAGAGACACGGTACATAGAAGAAGAAGAAGAAGAGACTGGCATAAGGTCCCACCCTTTTACTATTGAAATAGTTAAATGTAAACCACACTTCTACTCGAACAGTTTCTTTTCTCGAATTTCCCGTTTGTGGAACTCACTTCCGTTTACTTGCTTCTCTGATAGCTACAATCTCCAAAAAGTCAAGAATACAATGTCTACTGCTATCTTTTGTCTTTTTTCTACAACATCCCTATACCTAGTTTTTTCCCTCTCTGTAACCCCCCCCCCCCCCCCGCCAATCGCGCATTAGTGGTGGTCCCGACTTGCTTAGGGTCTACTTACCAGACAAGCTTGTGTGAATGGATGGCGTAAATGAAGAAAAACAGATAATGCCATTAGGGATAGGCGCCTGGAGAGAACCATGATCACCCATGTCCTGAAGTGACGTGGCACATATAAACTGCCGTTTATATTCTATCATCGACTGTATTCGAACGCCATATTTCAGAAAGAAAGGCTAAAAGAATTATTACGAAATGTAGCTGAAGGCAGCAAAAAGCAAAGAATAACCAGTAACTGTAAGACAGGATGAAATTTTGTTAGTTAAAGAGACAACCTAAATTGTGGGCTGCCAATGTCAAATTCAAGCAAATACGGAAATTTAATTATCTGTAGAAAGTAACAATCCGAAGACGCATATAAATAGCAGAAAGTGTTTTCAGAAACTAAGTAATAGTATTAGGTTGTCCCAAAAGTTCGTAAACACTTGTAAAAAATTGAAATTTTACTCGCCAAGTAATCTAAGGTTACCAGAAAACACCTACAAAAAATTGAAATTTTACTCGCAAAAACAACAAAAATTATTGCTCAAAATAAAGACTATCATTTTCCAAGACTTTCTGCCATCGATCTGCATGCTTTCGGATCTGGTCAAAGTACCACTCAGCCGGCTACGAATCAAAGAATCCTTGACACGCTTCCTCGACTTCATCAAACGAATCGAATCGGCGGCCCTTCAGAAAGTTTTGCATTGAGCGGAAACGCTTGTTTCCTTTGAGATCGCCACACATGCAATTGTTCCTTCACCTTCGGCAGCACAAATCTCTTCTGCAGCTTTTCTGGTTGAAAGACCTCGCTTCCAGCAGTAAGGAATCAAATCTCGCAGCTCAATTCTATCAATTGCCATGTGGAATACAAAGATGAAGATCACTATAACAATATAAACGCAAAACTGTATAAAAGTTCAATTTTTCGCAAATGTTTACAAACTTTTGGGAAGATGTCCTTAGAAACAAAGAAAATATTGCTGAACTCCTACGTAATATCTAATCTTCTATATGTTAATGAATACTAGACATTCTTTTCATAGATGAAATAAAGACCAACAAAGATGTGGTTCTACTGAATAATGATAAAAAATACCATGGACTGGGCATGTAAGTAACGTGGAAGTCATTGGCAATAGAGAAACAACAAGGAAACCTATATTATTTGCATTATTCGGATCATTGTCCTCATCTTGGTTGCCATTTGAACGACGTTTCGGCTGTTGAACGCTTCAGCCTTCTTTAGGTGCTAAGAATTTCGAATCGAACCTTTTATTATGATCACTGGGGTATATCATTCTCACTCTTTGTACTAAGCTTTTTTTAGTAGTGATAAGTTATCTCCCTCTAACCCGACACTCTAAGTAACTTGTTCATTGCTGTTGTAGCCTGGCATTGAACTCAAAACTCTTGTGGTTCAAGTCACTAGAACTAACCAACACTTATATCCACTAGGCCATATGTTCTTAAGTGGCTACAGACAAATACTGAAGGAAGCTTACATTCAAGATAAAATTCAATGAATTATCTAGCACATACAAGTAGGCATAAAAAGTTTGGCACTTACAAGGCATACAGAAGGCAAGTGAAATAAGGAAAAGAAAGGCGAACGAATTAGTTAACGAGTTTATGTGACGAGGCGGTAGAACAAATACAAAAAAAGAAATTTAAAAAATCAAAATAGAGTTTGAATAACGGGAAACAAAAGTTTAGTTTAGTTGTTTGTTTTACCTGCAAATCTACTCTTTTGGGTCATTTAATGCCGAAGAATTTATTTGGTTTTTGTTTACTGCTTGTTGATTTTTTTGAGTCTGTTGCTGTCGAGATATAAGTAGAGGTGTTGTGATTTGATGTGTGATGGTTATATGCTATCTTCTTTTGCAGCTATATTTTGTTATATAGTTTTGTTTTAGTTTTAGTTTGAATTTTGTTGAACGGCATATCAACCTCTGCGGGTTATTTAATGCCAAAAAATGTGGGGTTTTAAGGTAATTTTTTTTAATGTTAAGTTAAAGTGACAAGGTTGATTTAGTCAGATTTTAATGAAATTTTTTTGTTTTTATTCCTTTTTGTTTTAGAAAACTGAAAATGTCTTCTGGCTTTGTAATTAAAATTATTTGGCTGAGAATAATTTTCTTTCATTCAAAAATGTGTTATGATAATAAGTTTTTTTTTTTCAAAAATGTATTGTTGGTAATATTTTTCTTTCAAAAATATATATTTTTCTATAAAAGTTTATTTTTATGTATATATGTCTATAAAAGTGTATTTTTATACTTTCATAGTGACCCCAGTTTGGGGGTTGGTTAGCTATTTGACCATAGATGGGACCCTAACAGGTGCTACCACTCCAGGTCAGGGTGGACCTGGAAACAACAGCAATTAAGGACCTATAATTTTATTGCTTTTAGAAATTCTAAAAGGTCATTTTGGGTCAGCTTTGTTGAAGATGTCTATCAGATTGTTTTTATGATAGTATCTTATTCGCATTTGTTCAAGATCTATGCAGCTTGTTAGTATATGTTACATTGTGTAAAGCTTCTGACATGTGATGCAAACTGGTGCCTCCTCACTTATTAATAGGTGTGAATGGGTGACAGCGGTGTGGCCTATTTGAAGTCTAGTCATTACTACATTTGCCTATTGGAAATTTTAGCTTCTATCCATTCTTTGAGGATAGGTTTAATTTTGTAGAGTTTGTTATTTTTGCAGGAGTTCCACAACTCTTCCCATTTGGTCGTAATAAAGTTGTTAATTAGAGGTTTGTAATCTGTGTGGGGTGCTTTTATATCACTAATGTTGATGTTTAATGATCTTTTAGCGGCTATGTCTATTTTTTCGTTTCCTCTGAGACCAAGGTGGCTGAGAATCTAGTATAAAATAATGTTTTTGTTTTGGGCGATGAAAAGGCTGTAGATGAAAAGGCGTAAATAAACAAGTGTTACACCACACCGAACGAGAGAAAAAATATTCCCGCTTGAAACGATAGGAGATAATTTTTCGTTTTAGAACTATAGAAAACAGGGAAATCCGATGTTCCTTTCTAGGCCGATGATAGCTCCATTTTTGTCTTCCATACTGTTCATATTTTCATTCATTTATTTCTTCCTGTGTCATTGAACTCCAAATTTATTTGTTTCGCAAATCTATAACTTACAGATTTAAATTTTACGTTGTTTTATACGCGGTCTAGTTTTCAAAACAAACCTTGTCCTGGATATGACGATGAACAACATCCGGCAGCAAGGCCTTTGATTGGGGGATTGACGATTTCAAGAAGCTTGGAACTATGTCTTAATTCCTATTGTTTCCAGTACCACTCTTAACTGACCCGGGTGGTAGCACCTGTTAAGGCCCTAGTTATGGGCAAATAGTTGACCCCAAAATGAGGTCAAACACCATGAAAGTATAAAAATGTATTTTTACAGTGAAAATACAAGCAATGCATTTTCATTGTAAAAACATCTCTAGTAATATTTTTATAATTATAAGCAATACATCTTTCATAAAATAAATAATTCGTTAAATAAATGATTCATGCTCCCAAGAAAATTAAATTTCAGCATCAAATGACCCATAAGAAATTGATATGCCTTTAAAAAATAACAAAAAAAAAACAAAAAACAAACGAACCCACGAACTTTTTCCACGACATTTTTATAAACCCACCTGCATACACACGCAAAGGTTTAGGAACGAATGAACACACATGGATACATGCCAACATACGTAGATACCTACATGCATATATACCTGTATGTGTGTGTGTGTGTGTGTGTATTTACTTGCATAAATATGTGTATCAGGTTTGAATGATTGATTTTTTCATTTTTACTTCCTGCTCGTCAACAGTTTATTTTTCTTGATTTGTTTTTTGTTGTAGCTTTTTTTAATAGAATAGGTGCACTGTGTTTATATTTGATTTGTATGGGTTGATTTTTGTGATATTCACTCGGATTTTCATATGTTCATTCCGTTTTGCTTTTTTTACCTTAAAAATACAAGCATCAAGTTTTACATCTTAATTGGTCAATTAGAGGGCTTCATAGATTTTTTTTTATTTATTTTCGGAACATCTAACCCTGTTCTACTGATAGTTTTATAACGCAAAGTATATATATATTTTGCATGAAATATTGCCATTATTGTTTTTCGAATGCATACGCGCAAATCCGTGCTTCTGTATGCGATTCCTGGTGATCGTACATACTTATCAATAACTAGCAGCGCTACACGATGTCGCCCGGGATTTTAAAATAAAAAAAAAACAATAACAACAATATAACCTCAAATTAATTTATTCAAATACAAAAATATATTTAAGCGGTATTTACATTACAATACTTCTTAATAGATAATATTCTTTACCTTTCCTTGTGAAGAAAAAAAACAAACAAATTGGTTTTACTTCCTACAACCAATGAACAACTAATATTATAGACTTTCAACCCCTTTGGTGATGTTTGTTTTAAAAATCTGTTTTGGATTTTAACAACAAGAAAATATTACGCACTATTTAGTTGTTATGCTGTTTATTTACAAGATTAATTTTATTTTCAGTATTTTCTTTGTTGCTTTTGGACGACGTTTCAGCCGTTATACGCTCTGGCCTTCTTCAAGTGCTAGGAATTTCGAACCGAACTCTTTATTACAATCACAGGGGTATATCATTCTCATTCCTTGCTTAAAGCTCGATTGGAAGTCATGAGTTATCTCCCTCTAATCCTGCAAGTTACTTGTTCAGTACTGCTATAGCCTGGTATTGAACTCTCAACTCTAAGTGTCAAGTCAGGAGCTAACCAACGTCTTTATCCACTAAGCTTAAGAAAAAGAACAAGATACACGGGGTGATGTAGAGAGAGCTGGAGTTAAGTGGATAAGAGATGGGAACTGACTTTGCATTTAAATTTCTGAAGGTTGTAGCCGTCAGAAAAGTAAGTATATGAAAGAGAGTTCCACAGGCGGAAAGCGCGATAAAAAAAGCTGTTGGAGTAGAATTGTTGCCTGCATTTGGTTGATCTAAATGTAAAAGTCTGTTGCCAGTCTGTTCGTCAGAGCAGAAGCCATGGAAATATTTATAGAATAGATAGAGGGAAACCACAGAAAGTGTGTGTGTGTGTGTGTGTGTGTGTGTGTGTGTGTGTGTGTGTGTGTGTGTGTGTGTGTGAGCGGTTTGAATGAGAAACCTGCCAATCATATTACAGATTCTCCTTTGGAGCCTATCGAGAACACTAGGACGAACAGCGGGTGCGCCTGACCAGATATAATATATATATTTACAAGATTATAAGAATATGTGAACCAACTACAATGCAATATTTATCATTTTTCCATTTTATGGAGAAACTAGTAGAGATACCCAGTTATGCTTGGGATTTTAAAATTTAAAAATAAATCTATAAAGATAATAAAAATTCAAATTAATTTATTCAATCACCAAAATATCTTGTTTGTTTTATTCTTTGTCTTTCCTTGTGGAGAATAAAACAAACTAATTCATTTTACTTCGCACACGTGAACAACCTACATTAGAGAAACAGGATTCTTCTATCTGTAGTCCAGTAACTGATAGAGCCTGGCCTTGTGCTTTGTTGATTGACATAGCAAAAGTTATGGTGAATGAAATAAGGGAAAATCCTGGGAATAAAAGCAACTTTGCTTTTTGCCTGTGCAATTCCCTTCCGTTTACTTGCTTCCCCGACAGCTACAATCTCTAATAATATAAATGTAAAGTCAATAGTTAACTCCTATCTCCCTAAATTGTATCCCCCTCTCTCCCTCTCTCTCTCTGTCTCTCTCGCTCTCTCTCTCTCTTTCATGCTCCTTTCTCCGTCCTCTCGACTCTCATCAGTATTATCATCCTTCTCTTGCCCATTTTCTGACACCCCCTGTAACCTGTCACTCTTTCTTATAACTTTCCTTCTAGTATATAGACTAAACTATCGCCTGGTTCACACTCGTCTATTGAACAGGTGATGAGGCTCATCACTTGTTCTCTGCTTAGGATGTGGTTTCCGGTTTTCTCTTTTCCAATCTTTTTACTCCTTTTCATTTTTTTTTTTTCAATTGGAGTAGATAGACTATTGCCCGGTTCACATTCCACCCACGTCTATTGAACAGGTGAAGAGGCTCATCCTTTGTTCCCTGTTTAAAACGTGGTTTCCTGTTTTTCTCTTTTCCACTCTTTTCTTTCTCTTGTCACTCTTACGTAGCCCCCTGCACATCAGTGGCGTTACCGCCTTGCTCTGAGTGATATGATTAAAAAAAATGTAACCCTTTGCGCACCAGTGGCAATAAAGTGCCTTGCTTGGGGCGATATGATTATAAAAAAAAAAAATTGAAACGCACAATTGTAGTTCCTAATGTTTTCGGACAAGTATCCTGACTCTTGAGTGATGCCTGAAATAAGAAAATTCAAAAGCTATGGCGGATCTTCCAATAATGTAATCCTGACTTCCAGGCATTTATTCTTCAAATCTCTTGTCTTCACATTTACTACAACCTTTAAACATACAGACTATTGTCATTTTCTTTTTCAGAAGTGTGGTCATGCTCCGGTTGATAGTTAAAGTCAACACGGTGCCATTGCTTCCAAATAATGACAGCTCTTACCTGTTCCCTAGTTTTACTAATCTGCTGACTTTCTCACTTTTGTTCAGACGTTTCAGCCGATCTGAGAGCAGTCCTCCAGATTCTAAGAGTCAGCAATTTTTTCATCTCATTGCTAGCGCAGACCTCATTCTATTAGTTTCTAATCTTTTTTCACGCTTCTCAACTGCTCTGCTAGTAGCAGACCAATCTTTATTAGCCTGCAATCTTTCATTTTTTTGCTCGTGAGTCTCTGCTATTAGCCCCTTTAGCTCTAGTAGCCTGAAGTTTTTTTTCTGTCTTTGCTCGGGAGTTTAGACTGGTCTGCGAGCAGCAGACCTAGCTCTGGATAACTGAAGCCTTTCCTGTCTCTTACCTTCTGCAGCCCTTCCGATTCATTCGGCTGGCAGTCTTTCCACCCTTTGTTCTGATGTTTCATCTGCCTGATGTAAAGAATTCCGTGCACTTTCAGGCTGCAAACATGTACCAATAATTTTTACATACATCTCTTATGAAATTTTATGTTATTTTATTTATTATTAACCCTCTAGGGCCATTCATATTTGATACAGTATTTCCCTATAAGGAAACATTTGGTATTTCCCTATAAGGAAACATTTGGTATTCATTGACTGAGCAGTCAGTACTGCTTTCATTTGAAATTTATAAAATATTTCTCTTAAAAAAATTTTCAGGAAAATATTTCTTTCAAGGCTTGTTTGCATACTGTATCAAATATGATACGAATGGCCCTAGAGGGTTAATTATTATGTTATCACGGGAAATTTCGAACAATTCTTAAAACACACGACATTTTAATGATAATACCATATAAGAACACCCGTATATATACATAAAAATTATATGTCCTATATACATCTAGAATCAATATAAAATTCTTTTCTAAATACTGGTCGATTATAACAGGTTTTTTGATTAGTAAAAACAGTTTTATTTCATAACAGTATTTCCTAAAATTTATTAGACTGAAACTGAATTTTAAAAGATTTAACGACTTTATAAATTACTGTAATTAAAATTGCCAAAAGAAAGAAAACAATCCTTGTAAAAATTATTTTTTCATTAGAAATTTTTATTGCTTCAGACAATATTATCCTTAGCATTATTATTCATAAACGCAATTAAAAACTTTTCTAATTGAACAAACTCTTAGTCTTATTAGGTTTTATCTTTTACATTTCAGAGCTGATTTTCGGTAACTATCGTTTGGTTTTAGGTTGTTTGTTTTTAATATTCTTCGCGTTTAAGTTTTTTGGTTTTATTTGAGTTTAGGGGGGTTATTATATTTTATCCTTTCTTCGTTTGATTTTTTCATTATGTTATAAATTAAATTTTAAGCCGAATGTTTAATGTTCTCCGCCGAACTTTCTTTATAAAAAGATGTGCGCTCACTCGCTGTTTAAACAAACTTGCGTACAGACAGACATAATCATTCTTTTACACCCTTGTGAAAATTAATTAAAACAACTGCTTTAGTTGTTTTTCTCTCGCCATCCACTGCTTTAGTTGTCTTTCTCTCGCCATCCACTGAAGAGGATGTAATCGATTTTTATTTTGCCTCAGATTAGGTCATTTGCAGTGGTGTGCAGTAATATGAATCTAATTTCGGGGTGGATGATGAAATTTGTTTGGCCTCAAAATGTATTATGTCATCTGTGATTGCATCAGATGTTTATCACGCCAAGATACTATTGTCTCGATTGTCTATCGGTTGTCCTACGGCCAATTTCTGCGATAGACGTTACGCCAAGGAAGCATACAAAAATTGTAACGCTGCACGAACACACTGGCAAGCCTTACAGGGAGAGCAATGATATCTTTGGTGCCAGCCTTTCAACTATCAGTCATGTTATCAAAAGGAATAAACAAACAGGAAGCATCAGTCCAAAATATAAAGGAAAATGCGGTTGAAAGTGAAAAACAACGCCAAAATACGACGTATACGTGATCAGAGAAAATGTGAAAGATCCTAGGAAGGCATTATTCGTTTTGTTTCAATTAATTTGAACAAGGGTATATATATATATATATATACGCTAGCCTCATAGCCCAGCGTTGCCCGTGCAACTCAGAACATTTTAAAACTCAGTTATATAATAAAATAAGTATATAAAAAATTGTTGTTTCAAAATTGTTCAAAAATTCTATTAAAAAATCTATTTTCTTTTGTTTTACGTAAACGTGATTTGATGTTTTGTGTGACTTAGTAAACAACATTGCGTCTGTTTTTGTTTCAAAATTACGGGGAAAATTTTTTACATTTTTTTGTTGACTAAATGAATTTAACATAAAAATGAAAATTATCTATTTTGTTTTACTGAAATTAGAAATATAAAAACTATTACGCTCTCAGTTCAGAAATTTTTAAAGAATATTTAAAAATGTAGACATTATATTTTAGAGGAAAACAATTAATGCGATACAAATAACAGACAGTTGATTTCCTGCATGAAATATTTAACAAAAAAAGATTTTTTTAAATTTTATTTTTCTGAAATATGAAATATTAAATCTGAAAAAACACATTAAATAATTAAATTAACCACTGGTACTTTTTTTTAACATATTTTGTTTTGTTTTTGTTTGAAAAACACTATTTTTTTCATATTTTCTTTTGTTTCAAAATGTGTTGACCAAGTAAATTTCTAAAACGTCAGAATAAAAATTAAATATAAAGGCTCATTCTTTTTTAATAAAAAAATATTTTAGTCGCGTTTGACACGTGTGATTTTATTTCTGTGACGTAATTGATGTATGTTATAAGAGGGTTAACTTTTGTTTACATAATTTATTTTATTTTTAATTTCCTGTTGACAAAGGTATTGAAAAAATTTCAAATCTAAAAACAGTCAGTTCATAAAATGCATCTGATGACTGCGTAGTGCATGAAACTCTGAGTATTTATTTATCAAAGGATAATATTTATTAATATCTACTTAATAGCACTGTTATATTATATTGAGCACTCTTCCATTAACACCTGATAAATATTTATAGATCTGTGCGTACCTGCATATAAACACATATTTATATAATTATTTACATTCACACACACACACACACACACACACACACACACACACACATATATATATATATATATATATATATATATATATATATATATATAGCGAGAAAGTAGAAGAACACGTAGATTAAAACCCACTGTATTTATTTTTTAAAGAGTGCTCGATACAGAGTAGAGCTATGTAGTTTACCCAGACAAAATTAAAAAGGGACCTGTCTAGATCTAAGCCACCCTTCCCCCTCTCCTAACCCAAATGTGTATCTCTATGGTTCCAAACTGCTGATAGACGAGTTTAGACACACCAAATTCCATTCCCTAAACCCACCACTCCCTAATTCCCGAAATAATCATGAATACATCCCACATTCTCAAAAATAAGTCGTTTTCACCATTTATTTATTTTCAGTTCAGTATACCACCTGAAGAGGAGCGGTTTTGCTCCGAAACATGAAAATTTTTGTGTAGTGATACTATGCTTTTATAAACCATTGTAACAGCTATTACAATATATATATATTGAAAATACTTGTATGAACACAAGAAAAATTATACAAAAAGCTTAATTGCAATACATTTACGATAGTTTTATATATATATACATTTATATATATGTATATATATATATGTGTGTGTGTGTGTGTGTGTGTGTGTGTGTGTGTGTGTGTGTGTGTGTGTGTGTATGCGTGACCACTTTTCTTTCCATATCCCTGTCTAATTGTTTACGCTTCTTTCCACATGTATATGCTTACTGGCAGTTTAGCCCGGTTTCAATCGGTTAGTTTAAGGGATAATAAGAATAAAAAACACATGATGAATTTACATAGCAAATACTGACACAACATCCACTCCCGTCACTTTTATAGATATAGATAACAATGTAGAATGGATTAGGACGGGAGAAGGAGGGGCAATATATAGAGATATAGATAATATGAAGTGGGGTGATCGATTCTATATTATAATCAATACATAAACTGATCCCTGATTTTGTGGGGTGTTAATATGTATTTTTCTACCCCTAATTTTGGCTTTCTGAAAAATTTCAAGGTGTCGTTCTTCTTCTTCTTCTTCTTCTTCTTCTTCTTCTTCTTCTTCTATATGCCTTGTCCCTTCAGAACGTAGGCGATCATGGCCTTCTACTTTTCCCTATCCCTGGTTGCTCTGAGCACGCCTTCTCCTGTTACACCATGCAATCCTCGTTCGGTTATCCACCTGATTAGGTCCGTCAAATATGTTATCCGTTGCTTTCCACTGTCTCTTTTTCCCTCTATCTGGCCTGTTAGTATCAGATTATCCAAGCCCTCCTTCCTCATTGCATGTCCCAGGAACTTCAGCTGTCTCTTCCTGATGCTCAGTATTAATTTCCTTTTTGTTTCCATCATTTCCAAAACCTCATCATTGCTCACATGCACGATCCATGATATTCGCAGCATTCTTCTGTTTTGATCTACATCTGAGCGCTACTCCCGTCGAGCTAGACCGCAAAATGTAGACGCTAAGTCAAATCTATCAAACAAACAAGGATACTGCGTTCACCCTCGTCACTTTTATAGATATAGATTTAGATATACACATATACATGGATATACAGATGTACATATCCGAATCTGAATGCGTTTCTTCTTTGACTTATGCGCACGAACGAACGTATGTTTTGTGCAAGGTTTTGCTGTTCCATTTTATTCTTCTCAAAAAAGAATTTTTCAGAACATACGAGAGAATTCTGACTGATTTTTCTGCCGTAATCCTTGATTGTGAACTTTGAAAATATGATTTTAAAAAAAAGAGGAAAGAACTGATCAGAACTGGAACTGAAACGGTTGAAAAACTATATCAACAATTTTTTTTCTCTGGTTCAATACTTCAGAAAATAGAAAGCATTTTAATGTAGTTCTTCCTGTAATTCTTCTCCGTAAAAAAAAGTTCATGCTTTTAAAATTATGCGTCTATTTATAAAAAATATATCTCACTAATCTCATATCGAAATTTATATTGAAAAACTGAACGTTAAATGTATTTTCTTTTTCCAGTAGCAGTTTCGGTCGATTTTATATGCGTAATATTATTACTGCTTCGGGCTTTGTAATAAATTCTTTTCAAAATATTCTTACGATTTATTATCGTCCTTTCTAAAAACAAAATAATGGGAATATTAGCTGATGGACTGATTTGTTTGTTTAACGGCATATCAACACCTTACGGGTCATTTAATGCCGAAAATTAATTTAAATATTTTCGACACAATATTATGACTTTTAAGCAGTTCAAATGTATTTTCAGCATCTGAATGTACGTTGAACAAAATTGTATGCCTTCAACTACAGATAAAAATATAGTGTTGGCCATTTTGCAATAAAATGTAATAGTGGTAATTCTACTATAAATATGATATTTTACTTTAAAATTATACCGTAGGCAATTTTGTTATAACTATGCATTGTTGGTATGTTTTCACATAAATATATATTGTTGATAATTTTAATATCAGTAAGTATTGTTATTTTATGTATCAATATCTATTACTAGTATTTTTACTATGAAAATGCACTTTATTACTTTCATAGTGTTTTGTTATTGGGGAGGTCACTATTTGGAACCTAACAGGCTCTACCACCCCTGGTTGAGAACAACAACAATTGAGAGGTGGTCTAACGCTTCTCAAAATTCCAGCCTCCCGACCAACGGCCTTGCTGCCGGATTCAGTTTATCGTCGTACCCAGGACTAGCAACATTAACTCATAAAGAAATATTTATCATTCATTAACCAAGCTGTTATTATCTTTTCAAATTCATAAAATTTTTCTCTTCAAAATATTTTTTCAGAAAAATAGCTTTCTCAAGTCCAGTAAGTGTTATTGTTCTTTCCAGTACTGATGGGAATTTACTGCTTTCCCTCTTTTATTTGAAGTAGTGTGAAAAGTCGAAATCTTGATTATGTAATGATTCTCTCTTCAAGAGATATGTTATATTCATTGCAGCTTTTGCCACTGCTGAAAGTCATCAAGTAATATGCTTTCTATTATTCAGTACAAATTTTTGGGATTCTGTAGCGTCAGACTACAAGGTTCGAAAAAGTGTGTTCTTCGCCAAGACCCACAGGAATCAGTCGCTGAAAGTCATTTTATCCATTGATTTAACAACTCGGCTGTATAAAAGTGAGAATCTAGGTATTTCTGAACGAGTTTGGCGCTAAGCATAACACCCATATGCAAGTAGCGATCTGGTAAGGCTATTCAAACATATGATTTGAGTTATCAGGTTAATGTTTTCGTTTGGTATAAATATGCAATGTTGGGTAAAATTACCCCATGCGCAGCCTATTCTAGGCGATTTCTTAAATTATCTTCCCCTAAGGAAAATTTTGCTAGAGTGTAAATATTTTTTATTGGAAATCCAGAAAACGTTTGGTTTTGTTTCGGCGACATTTCAACCTCTCCAACCTTTCTATCATTGTAGCTTTTCAAAATGTCTGTTATTTTTACAGAACTTCCAAGCACCGTTCCGTTGTTCATTCACACAATATTGTCATATATGTGGGTCGCTACTTCCATCTCTCCAATTTCTTTTATGTCATGTGGATTTTAGATCTGATTCTTAATTATCAATTCAAGAAATGTCAGTGTTTGTTTTTCTGGTATAAGATTGATTTTCTTTTTCATTTCCTTAAAAAACTGTTCACATATTAAGTACAGTGCATTCTCAGCATCTTTCTATATAGTCTCATTTCAGCTGCTCTCAATATTCGTTACTCATCCGTGTGCCTCTTCTATAAATACTTTCACAGTTTCTGCTCCGATGAATTTAGATCATTGGTGCCACCTAGGTACGAATTTGCACGAGATACTAGATTAGCAAATAGATCCCACCCTTTTACAGTGAAACAGATAAGATGTAACCGTAATTTCTACTCTAACAGTTTCTTTTCTTGCGCTTCCCGCCTGTGAAAGTCCCTTCCACATGTCTGCTTTCCCGACAGCTACAATCTCTAGGAGTTTAAATGTCAGGTCAATAGATACCTCCTATGACACTAACCTGCATCTATTCTCCCAACACTCTCACCATCTACCCAACCCTCATTCTCGGTATCCTTACCCGTCTATCACCCTCCTTCTGATATTTCCCATATCTAACCATCCTTTTCTCCTATGTAACCCCCTGCGCAATAGTAGCAGTGGAATGCCTTGCTCGAGGGGGGGGGGGCGATTATATATATATATATATATATATATATATATATATATATATTCTGTCCATGGTATTCTTAACATCTTTCTGTATAACCTCATTTCAGTCGTCTCAATATTCGTTAATTACATATTCAGTTCATGGTATTCTCAGCATTCTCTGTAGAACTGCAATTAAGCAATGGGAAGACTTGAGCAGATTAGAACTGTTGTGAACCAGAAGGCAACCTATTCGGGGTCAGTTCCACAGAGCAGTTGTTGGCGCGAAGATGCTGCCCAAGTAGCTTAATTCCCACCAATGGAATGCAGACGGACTTAAGGTGGTTCGCCATAATGTGCTTAGCGTGGTGTCTCCTAGCCCTAGAATTGGTGGCAGTAAGGAATGTATTCCTACTCAGCACTTTCCATGGAAGTAGCGATAAAATAGTGAGGATCTTGTTACATCTCGTCCACGGGGTCGCACGGTGAAAAATAACTCTTTTTTTTTTTTTTTAGTCGTATCACCCCGAGCAAGGCGGCAATGCCACTGATGTGCAGGGGGCTATATAAGAGTAAAAAGATTAAGTAGAAGAGAGTGAAGAGGAAGACGAACCAGTTAGAAAGGAGCAAGAGAAGTATGGGAATACAGGTGTGATGACAGTTGCAAATGTGGAGAGAAAGGAAAGGATATACGGGGTGGTGAAAGAACTAGAGTCAAGTGATTAATAGATGAATATTGTCATCACCCGAAAGGACGCAGAGACACTTTTGAACCACTTTAATTGAATTTATTCTAAACACCATTTCGGCACCCGATTTGAAAAGAAAATGCGTTATTAGCGGATAGCGAAAAGTATGCAAAAGTTGCCACAAATGTTACCCTTTCCAGGGAGGTAAATGTCGTCTGCATTATTTAATCAGTTTTCAGTCCATATTAATTTATGTTTTGCCATTAGTTTACTGATTGAAAAAGGCTATCTTTACAGCTTTAACCAGGAGTAAAAAAATCAATTATTTAATGACCATATAGTTTACGTTGATTGGCACAAAAGTTATAAAGATGACTGGAGAATGTAGATTTATATCATGGTACGGGATAAGCAAATACTGCATTAAAAATATATTCACTGTTTGTCACATAGAAAATGTGTAACATTGGATGATTTTAAGGAAAGAATAATTACTCCAAATTATATTTTTTCTTCAATCATAAATACAGAATTATTAATGTTCAAATGTATATGAGTAATAATATATAAATTACAAATGTGTTAAGAAGAAAAATAGAATACAAGTATTCGATTTTAAGTGAGATATAGATAATTGGATAAATAATCATGTGCGATACGAACATAATATTTGCTATCGATTTTGTAGCATAAGTAAGTATATAAATCATCCGTTACACAGTGTTAATCGATCAATAGTCCAATGAATTTGTGTCGATGAGTTGATTTCGTTATATATATATATATATATGAGAAATTCATGTAGTTCAGGAGAAAATTCGACACACATTTTTATTTAATTTTATATATACAAATGTATGAGTGTCTATCTGTGAATCAAGTGAATTGTATATATATATATATATATATATATATATATATATATATATATATATATATATATATATAACTTTAATCCGAAAGACCCGATCCTAATTAATATTAATTACATTAATATTAAAACTGATCAGACACACACACACACACACACACACACACACACACACACACACACACACACATATATATATATATATATGTACGAGGGCAAATCAAAAATTTTCCGCAATCTTGTCTATAGATATACTTTGGCTATTTTGGCGAAAGTGCGGATAATGTTTTACTTACACTCGCACTCGCATATATATATATATATATATATATATAGAGAGAGAGAGAGAGAGAGAGAGAGAGCGAGAGAGAGAGAGAGAGAGAGAGAAATAGATACATACTTACATACATATGTATTTGTTGAGAGAGAGTGAATATTACTCACATCTCCAAAACAAACCGGATAACGAAACATCACACTTTTGGGATTGGTTTCTTGTTCAAGTCGAAGACTTGTCAAATTTTCCCTCATAATTTAGATAGATAGATAGATAGATAGATAGATAGATAGATAGATAGATAGATAGATGTTAAGCTTCGATTCACGCCCCCCAAAAATACTGTACTCTAGGTGGATGTAAATATCTGAGCTCAATCTGCCAATGTTGTCAATATATTTTGGTGTCAGAATGTTTATAATGACTATTAGTCTCCCACTTCATTTTCTATTTCTTATTTTTTATTTTTAGCTGATTTTATATTTTTATTTTTATTTCTTTGTTTATAATCGCTATATTGCAAATATAAAACCCCGATCAAGATGTCTAGCAAGTGGAAGGAGAGCAGAGAGAAATGGATTGTTGCCTCCTTATATATATATATATATATATATATATATATATATATATATATATGGTAATTATTGTGATAATAATAATAATAGCATACTGCAAGTCAATAGTTATATAGTTTCGGTGTTAAAACCATCATAAGGCAGTAAAATGTGGTTAATTTTTGTTGTAAGGAGATTTAAAACAAGTAAAATAAAAAATAAAAGAACAAAAATGAAGAGGTCAGCTAATGAGACGAATTAAGTGGTGTGGGAGGTTATAACATTTTAAAGAATGGTGTGTATCCGACTCAATAGACAGTAGTGTTTCAACGTTTTGCCACGGAACGCCAGACATATCAAAAATGTTAAACCGGATAATGAAAAAGATAAAATAAATAAGAAGAGAAAAAAATAAGAGATAAGATGCAAGATAGAAGAGGAAGGAAAGGAAAAGACTAACAAGAAATATACAAACGTTAAAAAAGATAAAATAACGAAAAGAAAAGAAAAGAAAAGAAAAGAAAAGAAAAGAACAGAAGATCAAAACCAACATAAAATATAAGAATAATGATAAAAAATAAAAAAATATTCTTAAGGAGATTTATTCTTAAATACAAATAAAGAATAATAGTAATTTAAAAAATGCCAGTTCACTAAGCTAAATCTTTGTAATTTTTAAAACTATATATATATATATATATATATATATATATATATATATATATATATATAAGGTGAGTATATGCGTGATTAGATTTTACATACAAGATATATATAATCAAATATGCATGAAATTGAGATGTTAATAATATATTCATGCACACATGCTTATTCACTCATAGACACAAACTTATATATATATTTACCCACACACGTTTTAGGTACTTACATACACATACACACAATATATATATATATATATATATATATATATATATATATATATATGATGCATTGATTTAGAAATGTGCACCACGTCTACATTTTCTGCCCCACCTCCGGGGACGTTGAAACATGAATTACACTTGGGTTGCGTTGGGTGTGTGTTTGAAATATAGATTTTGTTAGGTCGACTCTGTGTCTTCCAGTCCATCATGTTTGTTTGAAAATGCCTGAACAGGCTTAGCCCGTGGCTCATACATAGCAAAAATATCTTTTGAAGGTTCTTTGAATAGGCCTATTAGTGGCAAAACCCTTAATCATGTGTCCATGGTTATTTAGGGGGTGAGTTTGTTACACGACGAGCGAAATTGGTTGTACTCAAAACACACGTGTATATAATATATAGATAGAAGAAGGATCATTAATAGTTTAGAGATGCATTACCGGCTTCTCGCTACCGCAGGGTGGTTTAGGGTTTGTAAAACACGAGGTAAAAAATAATGGCAGATAATGTAAGAGATAGGAAATACTTACACACAGAGAGAGAGAGAGAGAGAAACACACACACACACACATATATATATATATATATATATATATATGTGTGTGTGTGTATATATATATATAAAGAGTGAGAAGAGACGAGAGATGAAAAAGAGAAAAAAAAATTTAAGGAAAGAATTATACATGAACGAGAATTTATGAAATATAAAATAAAATATCCTATAAAGAGATAAACGGATATTTCGTATACAGATCAAGAAAACCAGCTTAAATGTAGCAGTAAAATATAGGAAAACTAAATAAATGTAAAATTGAAAAACGATGTTGAATTATAAATGTAATACGGAATAAAATAATGAATTGAGGAAAGCCGCGTAAAAAAATATCTCATGCGATTTTGGGCCTAGCCATTTCATTTCCGGTAATATCCGAATTCATTCATTTTGTAGCTTCCGCTATTGCTACAAAGTTTCCATTTGTCGTCTTGGGGAGAAAAGGAAAGAGACTCCTCGGCTTCTTTCTATGCGCATTTTTTCTACCGTGAAAGGCCGTAGAAAGAACCGGTTGAAGCGTTATTTTAACAACGAAGGATACAAAGCACGAGTTCAGTAGACTGATCAACTGTTTGAACGAGCGTTAAAAGTCTTGCAAAAAATACGACATACAAACACGCGTAGACACACGCGAATAAATAAAAGATACTGACATAGAAAATGGATAAGAAAAAAGACAATATTGGAGTTAGAAATGAAAACAGATCGAAAAAAGTAAATATGGCGTAAATAAGGAAGGTCAATTGCTAATGTCAAGAATGTTTTAGGCGACACGAAAAATTGAACAAAATGGAGTTCTCCGAAAATTCACTGACGTAAAATAATAAAAAAAAAAAGAAATCTAAATAATAAGACAAAATTACTAACAGGAAAACAAAAAAAAAATAGTATTCAGAGAAAAACAAAAAAAAAAGAGGCATCTGAAATTTACAAGATTTTTTTTCCATTCCACCCTGCCCCACAGAATTCTTTCTTCATTTGTTTTCTGTTTAGACCGAGTTCAATCAAAACAAAAACCGGTTGTTGTGTCATTATAATTAACCTTTGACGAACAGAGGTCGGAATTTCAAGTACAGCGTCCCCACATCACTCTCCGAAGGAAAAAAAAATGAAGAATTTTTTTTAAAATCCAAGTATAGATTTTTTTTTTCTCCTGCCATTAAATGTCGGATCACGTGTGACATATGGTGGGGGATCATATGTGAATTTGCATGCTTACATTATTCCACGATTGTCCTTTCCTCGAAGAACACATGTGACCATGCATCTTTTCATCGCCAGCAGAAATTCAGATTTCTTTTTATCATTTATTTTTTTTTCTGTCATGGCTTTTAAATATTGGAAGGGTATGGTGAGTTATAGATGTGTCCAATATCGTTCCTTTTCTTTTCTTTTCTTTTCTTTTCTTTTCTTTTCTTTTCTTATTATTTATTTTTTCTTTTATTTTTTCTTCTTTCCTTTCATTTTCTATTCATTTGTTTATCTATTTTTCTATCTTTCTTTATTTATTTACCCCCTTTTCTATCTTTCATACTTCCTTCTTTTCTTCTTTTTTCTTTCCTTTCATTCTTTCTTTCGTTTTTTCTTCTTATTTATTTATTCTTTTATTTTTCCTTCTTTTCCGTCATCTTTTATTTATTTGTTTATTCATTTTTTCTATCTTTCTCTATTTATTTACTCCTTTTTCTATCTTTACTTCATTCTTTTCTTCTTTTTTCTTTCCTTTCATTCTTTCTTTCTTTCTTATTATTTATTTATTTATTTATTTATTCTTTTATTTTCTTCCTTTCTTCTTTCCTTCTTTCTTTCCTTATTTTTCCTTTCTTTCGTTATTTTTCCTTTCTTTCTTTTACATTTATTTATTTTTCTTTCTTTCTCTATTTATTTACATATTCCTTTCTTTATATCTTCCTTCCTTCTTTCCTCCCTTTTTCTTTCTTACAATTTATTATTTATTCTTTTATTGTCTTTTTCCTTATTTTATTTCTCTATTTAGTTTTTCTTTCTTGTATTTATTTATTTATTCATTCATTTTTCATTCATTTTTCATTCTTTCATTTTTTTCTCTATTTATTTACTTCTTCCTTCTTTTCATCTTTCTTTCCTCCTTTTTTTATTTGTTCTTTCATTAATCTTTTCTGCCTTTATTTCTTTTTTTTAACTTTTTTTATTTATCCGTTTATTTATTTTTTCCTTTATTTAGTTGTTTATTTCTTTTTTCGTTCTTAATTTATTTCTTTATTTCTTTATTCACCCTTTCTTTTTTCTTCCTTTTTTCTTTCTTTGTGTCTGAAAACTGTTTTTGTTTTTCTCGAAAAATATGAATATACGTTTCTACTTAAAATGTTAACTAAACGAAAAGAAATTCGATGACATTCGGCTGCTAATTCGAAATAACTCGTCTATCGCTCAGCACAGCTATTTAATCAAACAATCATTAAGACAATTTCTTTTGTAGAAAAACATATTTTCGTGTAACATATGAGAAATTGCGGTGAATTTTATTAATATTTTATGTTTATTCTTTCATCCTCAAAATATTATGTATTTTATTATCTGAGCTAACCTACATCTTAGACCCATCTATGGATTAAATGGCAGGATATACTGGGATCTATAGCATTGGTTGGCAACCAGTCACCTGCAGAAATTAATGGCAAACTCGAAAAGAGACTTGATCACCAAGTGTACATTTTGCATGCCACCTAAGATGGCAATTTCGTTTATTCTGAAATTGCTACGGACTTTTAAATATGAATAGATATCGCTTAGGCAAATAGTAGAAAAAAATCTGAGTTTGTAACAAAATTATTAAGGGTAATGACGCTAATCAATATCGAATTAATTTAACACTGAACTAAATCATTGAGGTCGTAAGAGTCTGAAATACTTACTACTTAGTCAAACATATACAGAAGATATTTTATCGATTATTTAAATGGATGTTTATTTACGAATATTTTTTTACATATGAATGATATAGATTTTGTAATTTTGCTTTAAAAATTGCGCGCCTAAATAGGAGCTAGAAGTTTCTATCAAAATGTTGTTCTACAGAAGGATACTGAGGATAACATGGACAAAACATGTGAGCAACGATGAGGTTTTGGAGAGGATTGAAAAGGAAACTAATACTTGACATCAGGCAAAAGATTATCCCGCAGTAAGTTACCATTGCCTTCTGCGGTAGGCTGGTTTCCAACCAAGGCTATAGAACCCAATCTATCCTGTTATTTGACCCATAACTGAAAGGAAGAGACGGATTAATACCTTTCCCAAGGGTATTTGCGCGTAAGTGAATGCAATGAATTCGAACTCGGCCTGCCGATTTCTCGTTCCGAACCGATATCCAATGCTCCACAACGCACATCCTTACTCTATTAGATATATCTTCTTTTTTTTTATCGCTTCCCTTCTTCTCAGGACTGTAACATATTTCTCAAAATATCTGACAGCATAGAAATCTATCTCCTCTCATTCATTAATCTGCAAACATCTTTGCGTTTGATGATTTTAATGCTTATATCAAGTGGCTTAATCATCGTAATGTTTCAGACTCTCAAATTTTTCCGTTGCACAATCTCAGTTAAATAGTAGATTTTCCTATCGTTTCCTTAATAATTCTGATCAACAAGCTTCTTTATTTGATTTGTTCCTTACCTCATCTGTTAGCTCCGGTTGTTCGTCGCATCTCTTGGCAATTTAGATCCCGCTGTAGTACATGTTGATATTTCTTGTAACACATGAAAATAAATATGAACCCTTGTTCACAATACTTTTTTTTCTGTTACCAGCGTGCCGATTAGGATTCATTCCGTGATTTTCATAGCAACGCTACTTGGAGCGAATTTTTCATCTTCTAATTGATGGATATTATCCATAAAGGACAAATCAACACATCATCTATTTGGCATTGTGTATAAAATAATTCGGGTACCGGAAGAGATTAAAGGTGTTTTCATTGTATTTTTCTTCTTCGAGCAGGAATTTGGGGCTAGCGATTGTAAGGAATTTTTTACAAGTTTATAAATCATTTGCATTTGGGACTTAAATTTAAGAGCTAATACTTTGAAGTTTCCAAAGTATTTTTCTAATATACATTCGTCTTAAAGAGCAAAAACTAGTCCCGAGAAACTTTGAATGTAGATCTGTTTCTAATCAATCAAAGTTTTATTGAAGACAACATTGTAAATAGAAACTTGAAACAAAAATTGAAAATTTATTTACTTTACTGAGATTTGAAAAGATTGCGGAAGTTACTAAAAAGTGAATATTTGACTCTGGAGGTTTCCTCTTGGAAAGAAGCCGGCACCGATGCTTTCTTACCGTATCGGAAATATCAGAAGAAACCACAATCTTTTCCCTGGTTCACACCTGCTTGTTCATCCCACAGGAAACTTTTTCCGGCTAAATCAGTTCTGATTTTAACAGATACCTGTTTGTGTCTCTACATAATAACTGGAAACGTGTATACAATGAGGTTGTCTTTATTTGCTTACAGAATGACGCACTGTATAGATTCTAGCAAGCCTATCTCTTCTGTAATAGCGTGTTAAATAAGAGTAAGTCCCTATTTCTTCCCTCAGTTTGAGTTATCATCCTCCACTATTAAAGAAGAATGCTTTACTCGTAAATTTTCTTCCAATTTTACTCTTGACTCATCGTATCTTTGCCTGACTTTCCATTCAGAACTGAGTCTCTGCTTTTAATATGCATGTAACTCCATACATCATTTTTACTATCATGTCTTAACTAGGTCACCAAAAACACACGGTCTTGGTGTTATCCCTGCAAACTGATTTGTGCAGAGGGGGCACCAGGGAGTTACTTTTGTCGAAGCAAAAGCCGTGAAAATATTTGTAGAAGAGACTGAGGGAAGCCACATCTCGTCGGTGTGAAAGTGACTGAAGTCGGTCTGCCAAATCGGGATCTAATACATTGCAGACCCCCTTTTGGATTTTGTCGAGAACGCCAAGATGAATAACAGGGGCGCCCGACCAGATGTCACAGCAGTATTCAATGCAGAGGTGGATGGTAGATTTGTATATGTACATGATGGTTCTCATTTAAAACTGGTCTCATTTAATCGCCTTGGGGAGCCTTTTTGTCAATATAGCTGATGCTAACCACCAGGAGAGGGACTTATAGCGCCTTTTGAGGCTAATGACTTCCACTGGTATGAAGTGGAATGATTATATCGAATACGTTCTTTGGTTTGATGTTTAATAATTTGTTTCACTTTTTAGTGCAAGGCAATATTTCATGCCAGAATGTAGCTTTCATCTTTATAAGTCTACCGGACACGTATTGAATATTGCTGTCAAATGTGTTCTTGTGCTTCTACTATGTATTTAGAGATTCTTGACAACATTCAAAACAATCTGTGATGTTAATCATTATGACCTGGCATCTCAGTTTCAGTTATATTTCCACGTCCGTAACTTAGCTTACCTATGCCTTTGCTCTATAAATATATTTATAGTAATTTTTTTATAATCATATCGATCCAAGCAAGGGAGTTTGCTACCATTGGTGCGCAGGGGGTTACATAGGAGGAAATCTATGAGAAAGAGTGACAGGTTTTAAGAGGTGTCAGTAAATGGATAAGAGAAGGATGAGAATACTGATGATGAGAGTAGAGTGGACGGAGAAAGGAGCATGAGAATGAGGATGCAAGCCAGTGAGATAGATGACTATTGATTTTACATTTAAATTCTTGGAGATTGTAGATGTCGGAGAAGCATGTAAACGGAAGAGAATTCCACATGCGGGAATTGCGAGAAAAGGGGCTATGCAATAGACGTTGTATTTATTTTATTGGTTTCACAGTAAAAGGGTGAGACCTAGTTGCTAATCTTGTGGCTCGAGCAAATTCATACATAAGGGGCACCAGAGAGCTAAGTTCATCGAAGCAGAAGCCGTGAAATTATTTGTAGAAGAGACACAGGGAAGCCCAATTACGCCGGTGAGAAAGTGACTGTATCTGAGCTGCAAAGTCGGGATCAATCATATTACAGATTCTCCGTTGGATTTTGTCAAGAGCCCCGAGGTGAATAGCAAGGGCACCCGACCAGATGTGGCAGCAGTATTCAATACACGAGAGCGGATGGTAAATTTATATATGTGCAGGGGAGTTTCAGACGGGAAAAACTTCCTGGCCCTACTCAGTGAACCGAACATTTTAGCAATGGATTTAGCTATGGATTTGACAGAGTCATTCCACTTGCCTCTTTCAATGTCTCTACTTTACGAATTTGGCAGCTAGGTCTACACCTTTTTCCTCTAAAATTAATCTTAAATTAATATTTCGGCCACTCGAATTAATATTTCGGCCACTCAAATTAATATTCCGGCCACTCAAATTAATATTTCGGCCACTCAAATTAATATTCCGGCCACTTAAATTAATATTCCGGCCACTCAAATTAATATTTCGGCCACTCAAATTAATATTTCGGTCACTCAAATTAATATTCCGGCCACTCAAATTAATATTTCGGTCACTCAAATTAATATTCCGGCCACTCAAATAATAAAACAATACGATAATTCTAAATTTATGATAAAAATTATAAGACATTTACAAATCATGGGATAGTTACACACCAACTGGGAGATCCTTACCTGAGAGGCACTCCTGGTAGTATCGTACCACATGGTTGTACTATGCGAGGCGCTTGGGAAAGGTAGCTATCGGAATCGGGTCATCAATTGAATTTTCGAGAAATCTCAGTCTGTGCTCCATCTTCAAAACCCCTCAGGTGGTTACTTTAGTATAACGACCCCTTCAAGATCGGCAGCATCCCCAGTGTACTGTGATTATAATCATCATAATATAACACGTTGTTAATACTATATAATACTAGCTCGGGTGTAATGAAAGCTTTAAAACTAATCCATGGTCCTGGAGATCAGACTCAGCCTAAAGAATATTTGTGTGAAGTTTGGTGAGAATCGGATAAAATTGTGGATTTGTATAAAGGACATACAGACAGATAAACAGACACACACACAAACATCTTGCCTTATATATATATATATATATATATATATATATATATATTATTGATTTTCTGCACGATTGTAAGAACTGTAACCTTAAAACTTCTGTATATCGTTTCTTATGTCTTTGTCTATGAGTGTATCAAATTTGACTAATATCGGACCACTCCTTCTATAACCCGATTTTTTCGATTATCGATTTTCGATATTTATCGGGAATACCTCGACACAAAACCTAGCTAAGAAGACTCGCAGATGCTTATAGTACAACTGTGTAAATTTTCAAGAATATCGGTTCAGTACGTTTCGGAGACCATAGGTAACGGACACACACACACAGACAAAGTTCCATTTATAAATAAGTTTAGATAAATTCAAAATTCAAAATCAACAAAGCTATAAATGAATAAAATTAATTTAATCATGCGTCTGTGTAGAAGATTAATTTGACTGAATAGAAGATTAATTTGAATGGTCGGAAGATAAATTTCAATGGGTGAAAGTTTAATTTGAGTGAGCGAAAGATCAATTTGACGGAGAAAAAGGTGTAGATTTAACCGTGATATATATCCTGTTTCTTCTCTCGCAATTCTCGCTTGTAAAACTCTTTTAGGGCTTCTTGCTTTCTTTCCACTCAACTTTGATTTTCAAAAATTTAAATGCAACGTCTTTCTTCTTCTTCTTCTCTCCCCTTAATACTTGTTCTTTTATGGTTACCTCTTTTTTATAGTGTCTTTATTTTCTCAGATTCTTTTGCACGCGGTAACCTTTTGCTTTACTTGGTGAAATTATTTAACAAATGAAATAAACCACATTACATCATTGTCTCCCCAAAACTAACAATGATAACGGAAAGATAGAAATAAATAGTTAAAATTTTATGTTTTTAATGTCTAGACTGCGCGTGGTGGTGTAGTGGATATCGGCTTGGAACGAGAAATCGGAGAGCCGACTTCGAATTACAGTTGAATTCCTTGCATTAATTTACGCGCAAATATCATTGGGAAAGATATTAATCAGTCTCTTCCCGCCAGTTATGGGTTAAATAACAGGACAGATTGGGTTCTATAGCCTTGGTTGGAAACCAGTCTACCGCAGAAAGCAATGGCAACCTACTGCGGGATAATCTTTTGCCTAGTCAGTCATGTCTCTTTCGAGACATGATCGCCCAAGCGTGTATCACGTATGGCACTTAATTTATTGAATAGAGTAAAATAAAGAAAGTCGGAAGCATATGGAAGAATCATTGGGTGACTGAAGAGACGAGTCAGTTGCCATTGGAAGATTTTCCCGGATTTAAATACCAAAATCATGCA